>CM035798.1:6238968-6241468 GCA_020466265.1 Siphamia tubifer | reverse complement strand
TGGTTGGATGGTTGGTAGGTTGGTTGGATGGTTGGTGGGTTGGTTGGATGGTTGGTGGGTTGGTTGGATGGTTGGTGGGTTGGTTGGATGGTTGGTGGGTTGGTTGGATGGTTGGTGGGTTGGTTGGTGGGTTGGTTGGATGGTTGGTAGGTTGGTTGGATGGTTGGTAGGTTGGTTGGATGGTTGGTGGGTTGGTTGGTTGGTCACTCAACTAGATATTTTAATTTATTACCTATTGAAGAAATTTTAAGTTGATTCAATCCTTTATTTTTTCAGTGTATGGGTCTAGTGCTGCTTCATGGGCCTTATTCACCCAGAACATACAAATGTCGTTGAGGGCTACACGACACACAACAATTTGACCTCACTGCTGCGTCCCCAAATGTCCATCCTGTAAGAGCGAAAAAAAAAGTCATACTGTGGACAGACCTTCCATCGTTTCCCCAAAGATAAGACACATGGGCATGAAGGGATGAAAAACATAAAGAGGATCCTGGTCCATGTTTCACAGTAAGATAAGGATAATTATGTCACTGAAATACATTAGCTAACACATTTAGCCTAGCTTAGCAGACTAGCATCAATGATAAATCGTGCTAACAGCCTCTAATCAACCTAATGTCACCATGAAATAAAAAAATATGAATGTGTAATTACTGTGTTTTCCACCATCAATGAATGGGTTATTTCTGAGGTTTTTCATTTAAAAGGCGCATTAAGAAAAGTCAAAGTTAGGAGATAAAAAGTCTAAATTGTGAGATAAAAGTCATTTGGTGTAGTGTACTGGACCCAAATGCAGACTCAACAGGTTCATAAAAGGCTCTTTATTATGAGCTGGGACTGAAGAAGAACAGGAAACATTAAGTGACAGTAAGGCTGTTCCAACATATTGTTATGACTGTGTCATTTTGCTTGCATGTGTATATATATATATGTTATATGTTATATATTAGATTATTCATATATGTGACCCACCACCACCAAACCAGGCATAAGTCGCACTGAGCCGTTCAGAGCTACAGCCAAATTTAGGCTGGAAGGTGATTTGTTATTAGTGTTTACACCTTATCAAAAAACGGTACCTTAACACCTCTATGTTCACTTCCTGTGGTCATTACATTGAAATCCAATCAATAAAGGTGTTTATTGAGTCAATTATTTAAGCGGTGACAAAAGTTCAGGTATTGCTGAGCAAAGACAAAGACGACTTCCACCTCTTTTCGCCGAACAAAACGATCTCCGTTCCGTGGGTAAACACCCAAGTGTTTGGTACGAGGTAAAAGCTTATATTGAATGTTCTGTCCAATGGTGTAAGCCAAATGATTATAATACGTCACACTTCTGTCCTATTATTATAATATATAAAACTTCTGTGACATGTCCATCAGAGTGTCCTTTAACATCTGTCAACAATTTGTGTCAATCGGATACAAATTATTATGCGTTGCTAAGGACTTCCTACCCCAAAACAGTCCAAAACTTTAACGGACAATATCTAAAAATATGCAAATTGTAAAATATGTCCAAATGTGGATATTAAAATGACCATAACTTTGGTTCTACTTGTGATAGAAACATCATTTTTTCACCATCTTAAACCTTAGTTTCCACTCTACCAAGATACACACATAACTCTGTTTGGATTTACACACACTTATGACTGGTTTACTGGTGGGGGGTCACATATATTGTTTATTATGAAGCGGAGAGTTTCTCCTCTCGCTTTCTCTCTCTCCGCCTCCCGTCTCAAAAGGCTGCAGGTGAAGCGCGTCCTGATTGGAACAGCACAAGCCTGAAATGGGAGGAGGAGGAGCCCCTCCAATCAGCGAACGGAGAGTGGTGGATGGCGATTGGCCGGAGCTGACAGCTGTCAATATAAGAGGGAGGGAAAACACCCCGGGGGAGTCCTTCTCCTCCTTCACTACCAGACAGTTGTCAACGTGTTCGAGAATTTGAGACTTTTAGGCTAGTAGATTTATGTGTGTAGGTATTTTGGGTAACGTAGGGGAGAGTAACTGGGTGTGTTTGTTTCTCCGTTAGGAAGTTTAATTAGCTGTGTAAATCTATTATTTTCTTAGAGGTAGACTAGTTGCATTTCATTTATAATTGGGTTTTTGTTTGTTGTTTTCCTTTTATTTGTTACTTCTCCCTGAGGTAATGGTTTGTTTTGATTGTGATTTTGGTCGATGTAATTAGTAATTAAAACCTTTGAAATGTATCCTCTGTTTTCCGTTATTCTTGTTTTAAATTTTTTTTTTTTTGTATTGATCCTGCTGCTAGTGGGAGAGGAGTGGGAGTTTTTATGTTGCACTCAGTAACCCCTAGACTGGGTCGTAACAATATCAACAGGAGCTGAGACCCCCTGTGGTCCAGTTGACTGGGAGCTGTGGATGTCGACAAGGAGGGCAGGAAAGAACAGAAAGAAAATAGGATGAAGTGATGAGGACAGGTGTGTCAGGACCCGATGAAAAGAATGAGGTGAAAGGTGACGGCGTGCATG
>CM035798.1:6191332-6238868 GCA_020466265.1 Siphamia tubifer | reverse complement strand
AAGGAATTCTTTTCTTTATAATAAAGGCATTCTATTCTTTATAATAAAGGCATTCTATTCTTTATAATAAAGCCAATCTATTCTTTATAATAAAGGCATTCTATTCTCATAATAAAGGCATTCTATTCCTTATAATAAAGGCATTCTATTCTTTATAATAAAGGCATTCTATTCCCTATAATAAAGGAATTCTTTTCTTTATAATAAAGGCATTCTATTCCTTATAATACAGGCATCCTATTCTTTATAATAAAGGCATTCTATTCCCTATAATAAAGGAATTCTTTTCTTTATAATAAAGGCATTCTATTCCGTATAATAAAGGCATTCTATTCTTATAATAAAGGCATTCTATTCTTATAATAAAGGCATTCTATTCTTATGATAAAGGCATTCTATTCTTATAATAAAGGCATCCTATTCTTTATAATAAAGGCATTCTATTCCCTATAATAAAGGAATTATTTTCTTTATAATAAAGGCATTCTATTCCTTATAATAAAGGCATTCTATTCTTATAATAAAGGCATTCTATTCTTATAATAAAGGCATTCTATTCTTATGATAAAGGCATTCTATTCTTATAATAAAGGCATTTTATTCTTATAATAAAGGCATTCTTATAATAAAGTCATTCTATTCTTATAATAAAGGCATTCTATTCTTATAATAAAGGCATTTTATTCTTATAATAAATGCATTCTATTCCTTATAATAAAGGCATTCTATTCTTATAATAAAGGCATTCTATTCTTTATAATACAGGCATTCTATTCTTATAATAAAGGAATTTTTTTCTTTATAATAAAGGCATTCTATTCTTTATAATAAAGGCATTCTATTCTTTATAATAAAGCCAATCTATTCTTTATAATAAAGGCATTCTATTCTCATAATAAAGGCATTCTATTCCTTATAATAAAGGCATTCTATTCTTTATAATAAAGGCGTTCTATTCCCTATAATAAAGGAATTATTTTCTTTATAATAAAGGTATTCTATACCTTATAATACAGGCATCCTATTCTTTATAATAAAGGCATTCTATTCCCTATAATAAAAGAATTCTTTTCTTTATAATAAAGGCATTCTATTCCTTATAATAAAGGCATTCTATTCTTATAATAAAGGCATTCTATTCTTATAATAAAGGCATTCTGTTCCTCATAATAAAGGAATTATTTTCTTATAATAAAGGCATTCTATTCTTATAATAAAGGCATTCTATTCTTTATAATAAAGGCATTCTATTCCCTATAATAAAGGAATTCTTTTCTTTATAATAAAGGCATTCTATTCCTTATAATACTGGCATCGTATTCTTTATAATAAAGGCATTCTATTCCCTATAATAAAGGAATTCTTTTCTTTATAATAAAGGCATTCTATTCTTTATAATAAAGGCATTCTATTCTTTATAATAAAGCCAATCTATTCTTTATAATAAAGGCATTCTATTCTCATAATAAAGGCATTCTATTCCTTATAATAAAGGCATTCTATTCTTTATAATACAGGCATTCTATTCTTATAATAAAGGAATTTTTTTCTTTATAATAAAGGCATTCTATTCTTTATAATAAAGGCATTCTATTCTTTATAATAAAGCCAATCTATTCTTTATAATAAAGGCATTCTATTCTCATAATAAAGGCATTCTGTTCTTTATAATAAAGGCATTCTTTTCTTATAATAAAGGCATTCTATTCTTATAATAAAGGCATTCTATTCTTTATAATAAAGGCATTCTATTCTTATAATAAAGGCATTCTATTCTTATAATAAAGGCATTCTATTCTTATGATAAAGGCATTCTATTCTTATAATAAAGGCATCCTATTCTTTATAATAAAGGCATTCTATTCCCTATAATAAAGGAATTCTTTTCTTTATAATAAAGGCAATCTATTCTTTATAACAAAGGCATTCTATTCTTTATAATAAAGGCATTCTATTCTTATAATAAAGGCATTCTATTCTCATAATAAAGGCATTCTTTTCTTATAATAAAGGCATTCTATTCTTATAATAAAGGCATTCTATTCTTTATAACAAAGGCATTCTATTCTTATAATAAAGGCATTCTATTCTTATAATAAAGGCATTCCTTTCTTATAATAAAGGCATTCTATTCTTTATAATAAAGGCATTCTATACTTTATAATAAAGACATTCTATTGTTATAATAAAGGCATTCTTTTCTTATAATAAAGACATTCTATTCTTTATAATAAAGGCATTCTAGTCTTTACAACAAAGGTATTCTGTTCCTCATGATAAATGAATTCTTTTCTTATAATAAAGGCATTCTATTCTTATAATAAAGGCAATCTATTTTTTATAATAAAGGCATTCTATTCTTTATAATAAAGGCATTCTATTCTTTATAATAAAGACATTCTATTGTTATAATAAAGGCATTCTATTCCTCATAATAAAGGAATTCTTTTCTTCTAATAAAGGCATTCTATTCTTATAATAAAGGCATTCTATTCTTTATAATAAAGTCATTCTTTTCTTATAATAAAGGCATTCTATTCTTATAATAAAGGCATTCTTTTCTTATAATAAAGGCATTCTATTCTTATAATAAAGGCATTCTCTTCTTTATAATAAAGGCATTCTGTTCTTTATAATAAAGGCATTCTATTCTTATAATAAAGGCATTCTATTCTTATAATAAAGGCATTCTTTTCTTATAATAAAGGCATTCTATTCTTATAATAAAGGCATTCTATTCTTTATAACAAAGGCATTCTATTCTTATAATAAAGGCAATCTATTCTTTATAATAAAGGCATTCTATTCTTTATAATAAAGGCATTCTATTCTTTATAATAAAGGCATTCTATTCTTCATAATAAAGACATTCTATTGTTATAATAAAGGCATTCTTTTCTTATAATAAAGACATTCTATTCTTTATAATAAAGGCATTCTATTCTTTATAATAAAGGCATTCTATTCTTATAATAAAGGCATTCTATTCTTATAATAAAGGCATTCTATTCTTATGATAAAGGCATTCTATTCTTATAATAAAGGCATCCTATTCTTTATAATAAAGGCATTCTATTCCCTATAATAAAGGAATTCTTTTCTTTATAATAAAGGCAATCTATTCTTTATAACAAAGGCATTCTATTCTTTATAATAAAGGCATTCTATTCTTATATTAAAGGCATTCTATTCTCATAATAAAGGCATTCCTTTCTTATAATAAAGGCATTCTATTCTTATAATAAAGGCATTCTATTCTTTATAACAAAGGCATTCTATTCTTATAATAAAGGCATTCTATTCTTATAATAAAGGCATTCCTTTCTTATAATAAAGGCATTCTATTCTTTATAATAAAGGCATTCTATTCTTTATAATAAAGACATTCTATTGTTATAATAAAGGCATTCTTTTCTTATAATAAAGACATTCTATTCTTTATAATAAAGGCATTCTAGTCTTTACAACAAAGGCATTCTGTTCCTCATAATAAAGGAATTATTTTCTTATAATAAAGGCATTCTATTCTTATAATAAAGGCAATCTATTCTTTATAATAAAGGCATTCTATTCTTTATAATAAAGGCATTCTATTCTTTATAATAAAGACATTCTATTGTTATAATAAAGGCATTCTTTTCTTATAATAAAGACTTTCTATTCTTTATAATAAAGGCATTCTATTCTTTACAATAAAGGCATTCTGTTCCTCATAATAAAGGAATTCTTTTCTTATAATAAAGGCATTCTATTCTTATAATAAAGGCATTCTATTCTTTATAATAAAGTCATTCTTTTCTTATAATAAAGGCATTCTATTCCTTATAATAAAGGCAATCTATTCTTTATAATAAAGGCATTCTATTCTTTATAATAAAGGCATTCTATTCTTTATAATAAAGACATTCTATTGTTATAATAAAGGCATTCTTTTCTTATAATAAAGACTTTCTATTCTTTATAATAAAGGCATTCTATTCTTTACAATAAAGGCATTCTGTTCCTCATAATAAAGGAATTCTTTTCTTATAATAAAGGCATTCTATTCTTTATAATACAGGCATTCTATTCTTATAATAAAGGCATTGTTTTCTTATAATAAAGGCATTCTATTCTTATAATAAAGGCATTCTATTCATTATAATAAAGGCATTCTATTCTTATAATAAAGGCATTCTATTCTTATAATAAAGGCATTCTATTCCTTATAATAAAGGCATTCTATTATTATAATAAAGGCATTCTATTCTTTATAATACAGGCATTCTATTCTTATAATAAAGGCATTATTTTCTTATAATAAAGGAATTCTATTCTTATAATAAAGGCATTCTATCCATTATAGTAAAGGCATTCTATTCTTATAATAAAGGCATTCTATTCTTATAATAAAGGCGTTATTTTCTTATAATAAAGGCATTCTATTCATTATAATAAAGGCATTCTATTCTTATAATAAAGGCATTCTATTCTTATAATAAAGGTATTCTATTCTTATAATAAAGGCATTCTATTCTTTATAATAAAGGCATTCTATTCTTATAATAAAGGCATTCTATTCTTTATAATAAAGGCATTCTATTCTTATAATAAAGGCATTCTATTGTTATAATGAAGGCATTCTATTCTTTATAATAAAGGCATTCTATTCTTTATAATAAAGCCAATCTATTCTTTATAATAAAGGCATTCTATTCTCATAATAAAGGCATTCTATTCCTTATAATAAAGGCATTCTATTCTTTATAATAAAGGCGTTCTATTCCCTATAATAAAGGAATTATTTTCTTTATAATAAAGGTATTCTATACCTTATAATACAGGCATCCTATTCTTTATAATAAAGGCATTCTATTCCCTATAATAAAAGAATTCTTTTCTTTATAATAAAGGCATTCTATTCCTTATAATAAAGGCATTCTATTCTTATAATAAAGGCATTCTATTCTTATAATAAAGGCATTCTGTTCCTCATAATAAAGGAATTATTTTCTTATAATAAAGGCATTCTATTCTTATAATAAAGGCATTCTATTCTTTATAATAAAGGCATTCTATTCCCTATAATAAAGGAATTCTTTTCTTTATAATAAAGGCATTCTATTCCTTATAATACTGGCATCGTATTCTTTATAATAAAGGCATTCTATTCCCTATAATAAAGGAATTCTTTTCTTTATAATAAAGGCATTCTATTCTTTATAATAAAGGCATTCTATTCTTTATAATAAAGCCAATCTATTCTTTATAATAAAGGCATTCTATTCTCATAATAAAGGCATTCTATTCCTTATAATAAAGGCATTCTATTCTTTATAATAAAGGCATTCTATTCCCTATAATAAAGGAATTCTTTTCTTTATAATAAAGGCATTCTATTCCTTATAATACAGGCATCCTATTCTTTATAATAAAGGCATTCTATTCCCTATAATAAAGGAATTCTTTTCTTTATAATAAAGGCATTCTATTCCGTATAATAAAGGCATTCTATTCTTATAATAAAGGCATTCTATTCTTATAATAAAGGCATTCTATTCTTATGATAAAGGCATTCTATTCTTATAATAAAGGCATCCTATTCTTTATAATAAAGGCATTCTATTCCCTATAATAAAGGAATTATTTTCTTTATAATAAAGGCATTCTATTCCTTATAATAAAGGCATTCTATTCTTATAATAAAGGCATTCTATTCTTATAATAAAGGCATTCTATTCTTATGATAAAGGCATTCTATTCTTATAATAAAGGCATTTTATTCTTATAATAAAGGCATTCTTATAATAAAGTCATTCTATTCTTATAATAAAGGCATTCTATTCTTATAATAAAGGCATTTTATTCTTATAATAAATGCATTCTATTCCTTATAATAAAGGCATTCTATTCTTATAATAAAGGCATTCTATTCTTTATAATACAGGCATTCTATTCTTATAATAAAGGAATTTTTTTCTTTATAATAAAGGCATTCTATTCTTTATAATAAAGGCATTCTATTCTTTATAATAAAGCCAATCTATTCTTTATAATAAAGGCATTCTATTCTCATAATAAAGGCATTCTATTCCTTATAATAAAGGCATTCTATTCTTTATAATAAAGGCGTTCTATTCCCTATAATAAAGGAATTATTTTCTTTATAATAAAGGTATTCTATACCTTATAATACAGGCATCCTATTCTTTATAATAAAGGCATTCTATTCCCTATAATAAAAGAATTCTTTTCTTTATAATAAAGGCATTCTATTCCTTATAATAAAGGCATTCTATTCTTATAATAAAGGCATTCTATTCTTATAATAAAGGCATTCTGTTCCTCATAATAAAGGAATTATTTTCTTATAATAAAGGCATTCTATTCTTATAATAAAGGCATTCTATTCTTTATAATAAAGGCATTCTATTCCCTATAATAAAGGAATTCTTTTCTTTATAATAAAGGCATTCTATTCCTTATAATACTGGCATCGTATTCTTTATAATAAAGGCATTCTATTCCCTATAATAAAGGAATTCTTTTCTTTATAATAAAGGCATTCTATTCTTTATAATAAAGGCATTCTATTCTTTATAATAAAGCCAATCTATTCTTTATAATAAAGGCATTCTATTCTCATAATAAAGGCATTCTATTCCTTATAATAAAGGCATTCTATTCTTTATAATACAGGCAGGCATTCTATTCTTATAATAAAGGAATTTTTTTCTTTATAATAAAGGCATTCTATTCTTTATAATAAAGGCATTCTATTCTTTATAATAAAGCCAATCTATTCTTTATAATAAAGGCATTCTATTCTCATAATAAAGGCATTCTATTCCTTATAATAAAGGCATTCTATTCTTTATAATAAAGGCGTTCTATTCCCTATAATAAAGGAATTATTTTCTTTATAATAAAGGTATTCTATACCTTATAATACAGGTATCCTATTCTTTATAATAAAGGCATTCTATTCCCTATAATAAAAGAATTCTTTTCTTTATAATAAAGGCATTCTATTCCTTATAATAAAGGCATTCTATTCTTATAATAAAGGCATTCTATTCTTATAATAAAGGCATTCTGTTCCTCATAATAAAGGAATTATTTTCTTATAATAAAGGCATTCTATTCTTATAATAAAGGCATTCTATTCTTTAATAAGGCATTCTATTCCTATAATAAAGGAATTCTTTTCTTTATAATAAAGGCATTCTATTCCTTATAATACTGGCATCGTATTCTTTATAATAAAGGCATTCTATTCCCTATAATAAAGGAATTCTTTTCTTTATAATAAAGGCATTCTATTCTTTATAATAAAGGCATTCTATTCTTTATAATAAAGCCAATCTATTCTTTATAATAAAGGCATTCTATTCTCATAATAAAGGCATTCTATTCCTTATAATAAAGGCATTCTATTCTTTATAATAAAGGCATTCTATTCCCTATAATAAAGGAATTCTTTTCTTTATAATAAAGGCATTCTATTCCTTATAATACAGGCATCCTATTCTTTATAATAAAGGCATTCTATTCCCTATAATAAAGGAATTCTTTTCTTTATAATAAAGGCATTCTATTCCGTATAATAAAGGCATTCTATTCTTATAGTAAAGGCATTCTATTCTTATAATAAAGGCATTCTATTCTTATGATAAAGGCATTCTATTCTTATAATAAAGGCATTTTATTCTTATAATAAAGGCATTCTTATAATAAAGTCATTCTATTCTTATAATAAAGGCATTCTATTCTTATAATAAAGGCATTTTATTCTTATAATAAATGCATTCTATTCCTTATAATAAAGGCATTCTATTCTTATAATAAAGGCATTCTATTCTTTATAATACAAGGCATTCTATTCTTATAATAAAGGAATTTTTTTCTTTATAATAAAGGCATTCTATTCTTTATAATAAAGGCATTCTATTCTTTATAATAAAGCCAATCTATTCTTTATAATAAAGGCATTCTATTCTCATAATAAAGGCATTCTATTCCTTATAATAAAGGCATTCTATTCTTTATAATAAAGGCATTCTATTCCCTATAATAAAGAATTCTTTTCTTTATAATAAAGGCATTCTATTCCTTATAATACAGGCATCCTATTCTTTATAATAAAGGCATTCTATTCCCTATAATAAAGGAATTCTTTTCTTTATAATAAAGGCATTCTATTCCGTATAATAAAGGCATTCTATTCTTATAATAAAGGCATTCTATTCTTATAATAAAGGCATTCTATTCTTATGATAAAGGCATTCTATTCTTATAATAAAGGCATCCTATTCTTTATAATAAAGGCATTCTATTCCCTATAATAAAGGAATTCTTTTCTTTATAATAAAGGCATTCTATTCCTTATAATAAAGGCATTCTATTCTTATAATAAAGGCATTCTATTCTTATAATAAAGGCATTCTATTCTTATGATAAAGGCATTCTATTCTTATAATAAAGGCATTTTATTCTTATAATAAAGGCATTCTTTTAATAATGTCATTCTATTCTTATATTAAAGGCATTCTATTCTTATAATAAAGGCATTTTATTCTTATAATAAATGCATTCTATTCCTTATAATAAAGGCATTCTATTCTTATAATAAAGGCATTCTATTCTTTATAATACAGGCATTCTATTCTTATAATAAAGGCATTCTATTCTTATAATAAAGGCATTCTTTTCTTATAATAAAGGCATTCTATTCTTATAATAAAGGCATTTTATTCTTATAATAAAGGCATTCTTATAATAAAGTCATTCTATTCTTATAATAAAGGCATTCTATTCTTATAATAAAGGCATTTTATTCTTATAATAAACGCATTCTATTCCTTATAATAAAGGCATTCTATTCTTATAATAAAGGCATTCTATTCTTTATAATACAGGCATTCTATTCTTTATAATAAAGGCATTCTTTTCTTATAATAAAGGCATTCTATTCTTATAATAAAGGCATTCTATTCCTTATAATAAAGGCATTCTATCTTATAATAAAGGCATTCTATTCTTATAATAAAGGCATTCTATTCTTTATAATACAGGCATTCTATTCTTATAATAAAGGCATTCTTTTCTTATAATACAGGCATTCTATTCTTATAATAAAGGCATTCTTTTCTTATAATAAAGGCATTCTATTCTTATAATAAAGGCATTCTATTCCTTATAATAAAGGCATTCTATTCTCATAATAAAGGCATTCTATTCTTATAATAAAGGCATTCTATTCTTATAATAAAGGCATTCTATAACTTATAATAAAGGCATTCTATTCTTATAATAAAGGCATTCTATTCTTTATAATACAGGCATTCTATTCTTATAATAAAGGCATTCTTTTCTTATAATAAAGGCATTCTATTCTTATAATAAAGGCATTCTATTCATTATAATAAAGGCATTCTATTCTTATAATAAAGGCATTCTATTCTTATAATAAGGCATTCTATTCCTTATAATAAAGGCATTCTATTATTATAATAAAGGCATTCTATTCTTTATAATACAGGCATTCTATTCTTATAATAAAGGCATTATTTTCTTATAATAAAGGAATTCTATTCTTATAATAAAGGCATTCTATCCATTATAGTAAAGGCATTCTATTAATAATGTCATTCTATTCTTATATTAAAGGCATTCTATTCTTATAATAAAGGCATTTTATTCTTATAATAAATGCATTCTATTCCTTATAATAAAGGCATTCTATTCTTATAATAAAGGCATTCTATTCTTTATAATACAGGCATTCTATTCTTATAATAAAGGCATTCTATTCTTATAATAAAGGCATTCTTTTCTTATAATAAAGGCATTCTATTCTTATAATAAAGGCATTTTATTCTTATAATAAAGGCATTCTTATAATAAAGTCATTCTATTCTTATAATAAAGGCATTCTATTCTTATAATAAAGGCATTTTATTCTTATAATAAACGCATTCTATTCCTTATAATAAAGGCATTCTATTCTTATAATAAAGGCATTCTATTCTTTATAATACAGGCATTCTATTCTTTATAATAAAGGCATTCTTTTCTTATAATAAAGGCATTCTATTCTTATAATAAAGGCATTCTATTCCTTATAATAAAGGCATTCTATTCTTATAATAAAGGCATTCTATTCTTATAATAAAGGCATTCTATTCTTTATAATACAGGCATTCTATTCTTATAATAAAGGCATTCTTTTCTTATAATACAGGCATTCTATTCTTATAATAAAGGCATTCTTTTCTTATAATAAAGGCATTCTATTCTTATAATAAAGGCATTCTATTCCTTATAATAAAGGCATTCTATTCTCATAATAAAGGCATTCTATTCTTATAATAAAGGCATTCTATTCTTATAATAAAGGCATTCTATAACTTATAATAAAGGCATTCTATTCTTATAATAAAGGCATTCTATTCTTTATAATACAGGCATTCTATTCTTATAATAAAGGCATTCTTTTCTTATAATAAAGGCATTCTATTCTTATAATAAAGGCATTCTATTCATTATAATAAAGGCATTCTATTCTTATAATAAAGGCATTCTATTCTTATAATAAAGGCATTCTATTCCTTATAATAAAGGCATTCTATTATTATAATAAAGGCATTCTATTCTTTATAATACAGGCATTCTATTCTTATAATAAAGGCATTATTTTCTTATAATAAAGGAATTCTATTCTTATAATAAAGGCATTCTATCCATTATAGTAAAGGCATTCTATTCTTATAATAAAGGCATTCTATTCTTATAATAAAGGCGTTATTTTCTTATAATAAAGGCATTCTATTCATTATAATAAAGGCATTCTATTCTTATAATAAAGGCATTCTATTCTTATAATAAAGGTATTCTATTCTTATAATAAAGGCATTCTATTCTTTATAATAAAGGCATTCTATTCTTTATAATAAAGGCATTCTATTGTTATAATAAAGGCATTCTATTGTTATAATAAAGGCATTCTATTCTTTATAATAATGGCATTCTTTTTTATAATAAAGGCATTCTATTCTTATAATAAAGGCATTCTTTTCTTATAATAAAGGCATTCTATTCTTATAATAAAGGCAATCTATTCTTTATAATAAAGGCATTCTATTCTTTATAATAAAGGCATTCTATTCTTATAATAAAGGCATTCTATTCTTCATAATAAAGGCATTCTTTTCTTATAATAAAGGCATTCTATTCTTATAACAAATGCATTCTTTTCTTATAATGAAGGCATTCCATTCTTATAATAAAGGCATTCTATTCTTATAATAAAGGCATTCTATTCTTTATAATAAAGGCATTCTATTCTTATAATAAAGGCATTCTTTTCTTGTAATAAAGGCATTCTATTTTTATAATAAAGGCATTCTATTCCTTATAATAAAGGCAATCTATTCTTAAAATAAAGGCATTCTATTCTTATAATAAAGGCATTCTTTTCTTATAATAAAGGCATTCTTTTCTTATAATAAAGGCATTCTATTCTTATAATAAAGGCATTCTATTCTTTATAATAAAGGCATTCTATTCTTATAATAAAGGCATTCTATTCTTTATAATAAAGGCATTCTATTCTTATAATAAAGGCATTCTTTTCTTGTAATAAAGGCATTCTATTCTTTATAATGAAGGCATTCTATTCTTTATAATAAAGTCATTCTTTTCTTATAATAAAGGAATTTTATTCTTATAATAAAGGCATTATATTCTTTATAATAAAGGCATTCTATTCTTTATAATAAAGGCATTCTATTCTTTATAATGAAGGCATTCTATTCTTATAATAAAGGCATTCTATTCTTATAATAAAGGCATTCTTTTCTTATAATAAAGGCATTCTATTCTTATAATAAAGGCATTATATTCTTTATAATAAAGGCATTATATTCTTTATAATAAAGGCATTCTATTCTTATAATAAAGGCATTCTATTCTTATAATAAAGGCATTCTATTCTTATAATAAAGGCATTCTTTTCTTATAATAAAGGCATTCTATTCTTATAATAAAGGCATTCTATTCTTATAATAAAGGCATTCTTTTCTTATAATGAAGGCATTCTATTCTTATAATAAAGACATTCTATTCTTTATAATAAAGGCATTCTATTCTTATAATAAAGGCATTCTATTCTTATAATAAAGGCATTCTTTTCTCATAATAAAGGCATTCTATTCTTATAATAAAGGCATTCTATTCCTCATAATAAAGGAATTCTTTTCTTATAATAAAGGCATTCTATTCTTATAATAAAGACATTCTTTTCTTATAATAAAGGCATTCTATTCTTTATAATAAAGGCATTCTATTCCTCATAATAAATGAATTCTTTTCTTATAATAAAGGCATTCTATTGTTATAATAAAGGCATTCTATTCTTTATAATAAAGGCATTCCTTTTCTTATAATAAAGGCATTCTATTCTTATAATAAAGGCATTCTATTCCTTATAATGAAGGCATTCTATTCTCATAATAAAGGCATTCTATTCTTATAATAAAGGCATTCTATTCTTATAATAAAGGCATTCTATAACTTATAATAAAGGCATTCTATTCTTATAATAAAGGCATTCTATTCTTTATAATACAGGCATTCTATTCTTATAATAAAGGCATTCTTTTCTTATAATAAAGGCATTCTATTCTTATAATAAAGGCATTCTATTCATTATAATAAAGGCATTCTATTCTTATAATAAAGGCATTCTATTCTTATAATAAAGGCATTCTATTCCTTATAATAAAGGCATTCTATTATTATAATAAAGGCATTCTATTCTTTATAATACAGGCATTCTATTCTTATAATAAAGGCATTATTTTCTTATAATAAAGGCATTCTATTCTTATAATAAAGGCATTCTATTCATTATAGTAAAGGCATTCTATTCTTATAATAAAGGCATTCTATTCTTATAATAAAGGCATTATTTTCTTATAATAAAGGCATTCTATTCATTATAATAAAGGCATTCTATTCTTATAATAAAGGCATTCTATTCTTATAATAAAGGTATTCTATTCTTATAATAAAGGCATTCTATTCTTTATAATAAAGGCATTCTATTCTTATAATAAAGGCATTCTATTCTTTATAATAATGGCATTCTTTTTTATAATAAAGGCATTCTATTCTTATGATAAAGGCATCCTTTTCTTATAATAAAGGCATTGTATTCTTATAATAAAGGCAATCTATTCTTTATAATAAAGGCATTCTATTCTTTATAATAAAGGCATTCTATTCTTATAATAAAGGCATTCTATTCTTCATAATAAAGGCATTCTATTGTTATAATAAAGGCATTCTATTGTTATAATAAAGACATTCTATTCTTTATAATAAAGGCATTCTTTTTTATAATAAAGGCATTCTATTCTTATAATAAAGGCATTCTTTTCTTATAATAAAGGCATTCTATTCTTATAACAAAGGCATTCTTTTCTTATAATAAAGGCATTCTATTCTTATAACAAAGGCATTCTTTTCTTATAATGAAGGCATTCCATTCTTATAATAAAGGCATTCTATTCTTATAATAAAGGCATTCTCTTCTTTATAATAAAGGCATTCTGTTCTTTATAATAAAGGCATTCTATTCTTATAATAAAGGCATTCTATTCTTATAATAAAGGCATTCTTTTCTTATAATAAAGGCATTCTATTCTTATAATAAAGGCATTCTATTCTTTATAACAAAGGCATTCTATTCTTATAATAAAGGCAATCTATTCTTTATAATAAAGGCATTCTATTCTTTATAATAAAGGCATTCTATTCTTTATAATAAAGGCATTCTATTCTTCATAATAAAGACATTCTATTGTTATAATAAAGGCATTCTTTTCTTATAATAAAGACATTCTATTCTTTATAATAAAGGCATTCTATTCTTTATAATAAAGGCATTCTATTCTTATAATAAAAGCATTCTATTCTTATAATAAAGGCATTCTATTCTTATGATAAAGGCATTGTATTCTTATAATAAAGGCATCCTATTCTTTATAATAAAGGCATTCTATTCCCTATAATAAAGGAATTCTTTTCTTTATAATAAAGGCAATCTATTCTTTATAACAAAGGCATTCTATTCTTTATAATAAAGGCATTCTATTCTTATAATAAAGGCATTCTATTCTCATAATAAAGGCATTCTTTTCTTATAATAAAGGCATTCTATTCTTATAATAAAGGCATTCTATTCTTTATAACAAAGGCATTCTATTCTTATAATAAAGGCATTCTATTCTTATAATAAAGGCATTCCTTTCTTATAATAAAGGCATTCTATTCTTTATAATAAAGGCATTCTCTACTTTATAATAAAGACATTCTATTGTTATAATAAAGGCATTCTTTTCTTATAATAAAGACATTCTATTCTTTATAATAAAGGCATTCTAGTCTTTACAACAAAGGCATTCTGTTCCTCATAATAAAGGAATTCTTTTCTTATAATAAAGGCATTCTATTCTTATAATAAAGGCAATCTATTCTTTATAATAAAGGCATTCTATTCTTTATAATAAAGGCATTCTATTCTTTATAATAAAGACATTCTATTGTTATAATAAAGGCATTCTATTCCTCATAATGAAGGAATTCTTTTCTTCTAATAAAGGCATTCTATTCTTATAATAAAGGCATTCTATTCTTTATAATAAAGTCATTCTTTTCTTATAATAAAGGCATTCTATTCTTATAATAAAGGCATTCTTTTCTTATAATAAAGGCATTCTATTCTTATAATAAAGGCATTCTTTTCTTATAATAAAGACATTCTATTCTTTATAATAAAGGCATTCTATTCTTTATAATAAAGGCATTCTATTCTTATAATAAAGGCATTCTATTCTTATAATAAAGGCATTCTATTCTTATGATAAAGGCATTCTATTCTTATAATAAAGGCATCCTATTCTTTATAATAAAGGCATTCTATTCCCTATAATAAAGGAATTCTTTTCTTTATAATAAAGGCAATCTATTCTTTATAACAAAGGCATTCTATTCTTTATAATAAAGGCATTCTATTCTTATAATAAAGGCATTCTATTCTCATAATAAAGGCATTCTTTTCTTATAATAAAGGCATTCTATTCTTATAATAAAGGCATTCTATTCTTTATAACAAAGACATTCTATTCTTATAATAAAGGCATTCTATTCTTATAATAAAGGCATTCCTTTCTTATAATAAAGGCATTCTATTCTTTATAATAAAGGCATTCTATTCTTTATAATAAAGACATTCTATTGTTATAATAAAGGCATTCTTTTCTTATAATAAAGACATTCTATTCTTTATAATAAAGGCATTCTAGTCTTTACAACAAAGGCATTCTGTTCCTCATAATAAAGGAATTCTTTTCTTATAATAAAGGCATTCTATTCTTATAATAAAGGCAATCTATTCTTTATAATAAAGGCATTCTATTCTTTATAATAAAGGCATTCTATTCTTTATAATAAAGACATTCTATTGTTATAATAAAGGCATTCTTTTCTTATAATAAAGACTTTCTATTCTTTATAATAAAGGCATTCTATTCTTTACAATAAAGGCATTCTGTTCCTCATAATAAAGGAATTCTTTTCTTATAATAAAGGCATTCTATTCTTATAATAAAGGCATTCTATTCTTTATAATAAAGTCATTCTTTTCTTATAATAAAGGCATTCTATTCCTTATAATAAAGGCATCCTATTCTTTATAATAAAGGCATTCTATTCCCTATAATAAAGGAATTTTTTTCTTTATAATAAAGGCATTCTATTCTTTATAATAAAGGCATTCTATTCTTTATAATAAAGCCAATCTATTCTTTATAATAAAGGCATTCTATTCTCATAATAAAGGCATTCTATTCCTTATAATAAAGGCATTCTATTCTTTATAATAAAGGCGTTCTATTCCCTATAATAAAGGAATTATTTTCTTTATAATAAAGGCATTCTATTCCTTATAATAAAGGCATTCTATTCTTATAATAAAGGCATTCTATTCTTTACAATAAAGGCATTCTGTTCCTCATAATAAAGGAATTATTTTCTTATAATAAAGGCATTCTATTCTTATAATAAAGGCATTCTATTCTTTATAATAAAGGCATTCTATTCCCTATAATAAAGGAATTCTTTTCTTTATAATAAAGGCATTCTATTCCTTATAATACTGGCATCGTATTCTTTATAATAAAGGCATTCTATTCCCTATAATAAAGGAATTCTTTTCTTTATAATAAAGGCATTCTATTCTTTATAATAAAGGCATTCTATTCTTTATAATAAAGCCAATCTATTCTTTATAATAAAGGCATTCTATTCTCATAATAAAGGCATTCTATTCCTTATAATAAAGGCATTCTATTCTTTATAATAAAGGCATTCTATTCCCTATAATAAAGGAATTCTTTTCTTTATAATAAAGGCATTCTATTCCTTATAATACAGGCATCCTATTCTTTATAATAAAGGCATTCTATTCTTATAATAAAGGCATTCTATTCTTATGATAAAGGCATTCTATTCTTATGATAAAGGCATTCTATTCTTATGATAAAGGCATCCTATTCTTTATAATAAAGGCATTCTATTCCCTATAATAAAGGAATTCTTTTCTTTATAATAAAGGCATTCTATTCCTTATAATAAAGGCATTCTATTCTTATAATAAAGGCATTCTATTCTTATAATAAAGGCATTCTATTCTTATGATAAAGGCATTCTATTCTTATAATAAAGGCATCCTATTCTTTATAATAAAGGCATTCTTTTCCCTATAATAAAGGAATTCTTTTCTTTATAATAAAGGCATTCTATTCCTTATAATAAAGGCATTCTATTCTTATAATAAAGGCATTCTATTCTTATAATAAAGGCATTCTATTCTTATGATAAAGGCATTCTATTCTTATAATAAAGGCATTCTATTCTTATAATAAAGGCATTCTATTCTTATAATAAAGGCATTATATTCTTATAATAAAGGCATTCTATTCTTATGATAAAGGCATTCTATTCTTATAATAAAGGCATTCTATTCCCTATAATAAAGGAATTCTTTTCTTTATAATAAAGGCATTCTATTCTTATTCTATTCTGAGGGTAACCATTAAATCTCTGTCCAGGACATTTCAAAGGTATGACATCCTGTTTGAAACCAAAATAAAAGTAAAAGTATCAGACAATGAGCAAAACAATGGGTTCATGAAATAACCTGTTAATGTTTAACATCCTTTCTATTTTAAAATAATTGTTTTTGGGGTTTTTTTGGGTTATGTTTTTTTCTCTGCTACTTTTGATAAAACCAAAGACACAGTTCCTGAATCTGTCATGAAGAACTTGTGTCATTAAACTACAGACGTCTTTAGCAGCTGGAAAACATGCTAATGTGTCTTTGGCGAAGGTGTGTGACGTCACCACAGACAGGTGTGTGACGTCAGTACAGACAGGTGTGTGACGTCAGTACAGACAGGTGTGTGTCGTCAGTACAGACAGGTGTGTGACGTCAGTACAGACAGGTGTGTGACGTCAGTACAGACAGGTGTGTGACGTCAGCACAGACAGGTGTGTGTCGTCAGTACAGACAGGTGTGTGACGTCAGTACAGACAGGTGTGTGTCGTCAGTACAGACAGGTGTGTGACGTCAGTACAGACAGGTGTGTGACGTTGGTACAGACAGGTGTGTGACGTCAGTACAGACAGGTGTGTGACGTCACCACAGACAGGTGTGTGTCGTCACCACAGACAGGCGTGTGACGTCACCACAGACAGGTGTGTGTCGTCTGTACAGACAGGTGTGTGTCGTCTGTACAGACAGGTGTGTGACGTCAGTACAGACAGGTGTGTGACGTCACCACAGACAGGTGTGTGACGTCACCACAGACAGGTGTGTGACGTCGGTACAGACAGGTGTGTGACGTCACCACAGACAGGTGTGTGTCGTCACCACAGACAGGTGTGTGACGTCAGCACAGACAGGTGTGTGACGTCAGTACAGACAGGTGTGTGACGTCAGTACAGACAGGTGTGTGACGTCAGTACAGACAGGTGTGTGACGTCGGTACAGACAGGTGTGTGTCGTCACCACAGACAGGTGTGTGTCGTCACCACAGACAGGTGTGTGACGTCAGCACAGACAGGTGTGTGACGTCAGTACAGACAGGTGTGTGACGTCAGTACAGACAGGTGTGTGACGTCAGTACAGACAGGTGTGTGACGTCGGTACAGACAGGTGTGTGTCGTCAGTACAGACAGGTGTGTGACGTCAGCACAGACAGGTGTGTGTCGTCACCACAGACAGGTGTGTGTCGTCACCACAGACAGGTGTGTGTCGTTGCAAACATAAATATGTTAGTAAACATGTATAAGCCTCTGCACCAAAAGGGGAGGGGGTGTGTCTGCATGTGTCTCACAGTCTAGTTGCTTCAGGAATCATCATCTGCAGCTCCAGGCTGTTGCTGTCAGTGGTCACTTCCTGGGTTTCATTGTCTCTGTCCATTTCTCTGCTACTTTTGTCCATTGGTCTCCTTTGTCTCGACGTTTTCTTGTGTTGATTCATCAGACTTGGACCATCCCGACCAGATTTTCCACCATGAGACATGAGAGGTCTTCCATGTTTTTACCTTCACAGTGTGGTGGACATTCACATATAACAGTGTGGTGGACATTCACATATAACAGTGTGGTGGACATTCACATATAACAGTCTGGTGGACATTCACATATAACAGTGTGGTGGACATTCACATATAACAGTGTGGTGGACATTCACATATAACAGTCTGGTGGACATTCACATATAACAGTGTGGTGGACATTCACATATAACAGTGTGGTGGACATTCACATATAACAGTGTGGTGGACATTCACATAGAACAGTGTGGTGGACATTCACATATAACAGTGTGGTGGACATTCACATAGAACAGTCTGGTGGACATTCACATATAACAGTGTGGTGGACATTCACATAGAACAGTGTGGTGGACATTCACATATAACAGTGTGGTGGACATTCACATATAACAGTGTGGTGGACATTCACATATAACAGTGTGGTGGACATTCACATAGAACAGTGTGGTGGACATTCACATATAACAGTGTGGTGGACATTCACATAGAACAGTCTGGTGGACATTCACATAGAACAGTGTGGTGGACATTCACATAGAACAGTCTGGTGGACATTCACATATAACAGTCTGGTGGACATTCACATATAACAGTCTGGTGGACATTCACATAGAACAGTGTGGTGGACATTCACATATAACAGTGTGGTGGACATTCACATAGAACAGTCTGGTGGACATTCACATATAACAGTCTGGTGGACATTCACATATAACAGTGTGGTGGACATTCACATAGAACAGTGTGGTGGACATTCACATAGAACAGTGTGGTGGACATTCACATAGAACAGTGTGGTGGACATTCACATAGAACAGTGTGGTGGACATTCACATATAACAGTGTGGTGGACATTCACATAGAACAGTGTGGTGGACATTCACATATAACAGTCTGGTGGACATTCACATATAACAGTGTGGTGGACATTCACATAGAACAGTGTGGTGGACATTCACATAGGACAGTGTGGTGGACATTCACATATAACAGTGTGGTGGACATTCACATAGAACAGTGTGGTGGACATTCACATATAACAGTCTGGTGGACATTCACATATAACAGTGTGGTGGACATTCACATAGAACAGTGTGGTGGACATTCACATACAACAGTCTCACCACAGCTGCCTTTATCTTCGGTTTCAATGCTGCAGAGGGGGAGCGAGAGTATTTGCAGTGCCCTTTGCTGTGATGGACAGGTGGTGGGTGTGGTCTTCAGTGTGATGGACAGGCGGTGGGTGTGGTCTTCAGTGTGATGGACAGGCGGTGGGTGTGGTCTTCAGTGTGATGGACAGGTGGTGGGTGTGGTCTTCAGTGTGATGGACAGGTGGTGGGTGTGGTCTTCAGTGTGATGGACAGGCGGTGGGTGTGGTCTTCAGTGTGATGGACAGGTGGTGGGTGTGGTCTTCAGTGTGATGGACAGGCGGTGGGTGTGGTCTTCAGTGTGATGGACAGGTGGTGGGTGTGGTCTTCAGTGTGATGGACAGGTGGTGGGTGTGGTCTTCAGTGTGATGGACAGGCGGTGGGCGTGGTCTTCCATCTTTCAGGAAGGACCTGGACTGGAGCTGGAAGACACCTCAGAGCTGTGACCTTTAGACAGATATGGGGGGGGGTTTGGAGCAAAGGTGACACTAGATGCATTTTTGTGTGTGTGAGAAAAAACAAACTGTCTGCATTAAACATAGTTTTAAACAAAGGTTTGAACATTTTTGTCCCTAATTTGTGTTTATTCTAATGTTCAACTCAAAGTCATCTTATTATTATTATTATTATTATTATTATTATTGTATTTTTTCATTTACATATCTTATCTTCAAGCCTTTACTGTTTTCCATCATTTATTTTTCACTTCATCATATTTGATCATGTGATCATATTTAACACTCACACCCATTAAGATATTTAATGTGTTTATTACTCATACATGTGAATCTTATAGAGACACAGACTTCTGTTACTGCAGCTAAAGTTATATGAAATAAAACAAGGACATTCATTTGTTAAACCACCTATTAGTTATTATCTATTCATGTTCCATGATAGAACATTCCTCTTCCAGACACGTTGATCTGGGCCAAAATAATCTGAAGATAAAATGACGTGCAGTGCAGTGTTCAGGTCCTCCAGTAGAGACTGGTCTGGTACTTTGTTCTTTAGCCTTGGCAAGCAGGTAGTTGTGTTCCCCCAGGATTTCATGATTCTCTTTCTCAGGTCAGCCGCCCTTGTGTTTAGTAGATTGGTACCCAATCTCGATATTTGGGGGTGATGGTGAAACCATCCCCAAGCTGACCTGTCGTCCTGGCCCCCCCTTGCCGTAGCTGGATGAGGTACAAGCTGTACCTCATTGATCTCTAGCTGTGATAGCAGCCTCTTATTGCGGATATTCAAACACTGAGCTAGGAGCTGTTTCTTAGTCAGTGAGGATGTGGGGTTTCGAAGCAACCATTTCTCCCACATCCTCTGCATGTACCCTCTCTCACTGGGGTTACTCCCGTAGTAACACTCCATCAGTACCATGTTCTCTGCCCTGCTCCATGAATGTCTTGTTCCAGTAGCCAATTTAACATCAGGGTGTCCTGGTTCCTCAACCCCTAACGCGGACCTTGTTGTCCCGGGCGCCGTCCGAGCCGGTATGACTCTATTTATTGTATCGCTCATCGTGAGGTATAGGCATGTATAGCGTAAAGTGCCTTGCCTAAGGCAATTCGAACTGGCAACCTTCCGCACCAAAGTCAGTGGTGTAGACCACTAAGCTATATATATATATATATATATATATATATATATATATATATATATATATATTATAAACAGTTTCTTCTCAAAATGTCTCTTTATACCTTAAATTTTTCTCACAGACTTCATAACACAGGTGTCTCTCTACACCTTTAACAGAATTCACAACACACTTTACTTCATACATCATGCACTTCACTTACTTTAGCCAATCACATACTCTGACCCGGGTCAAATTTAGTAATCACCAAGAAGTAAAACAGAAGAGCTCTTCTCTTATTTTTACCGGTTGGTGAGTGGACCTTTTCTTCCCACATTCAGTGTTATTTACAAATATTCATTCATTGGAAGGCCTTATTGGGATCACCAGGCAGTGTCTGAGCAGCATGACCTTGTAGTAAGATTCAAAGTTTCTTACCTGGCACCTGTGGTCATGGTGTATCAGCCAATGCCCAGTGGTCACCAACTGCCTTGTCCAATCATCGTCCGGGTCACCAAATGTTGTGGATTTTCGTCATGGATCAAGGATGTTGAGTAGGAAAAGGCTCAGTTTATTTTGACATGTATGTGTCTTTTATAGTCCATTTTCAGATACCAGTCCCCCACACTGAACCTGCTCTAACCAGTTCTTTGATGTCATTTGACGTCAGGGCTTGATGTCGTCTTCTCGTATAATCATAAGAACAGAACATTCACATTTACTTATCTTTCTTATCCTCAGATGGAATTCCAGTCCTTGACATACTTAACATAGTTTGAGCTGTGAGACCATCTCTACCATAAATATATGTCTTTATATACATTGTTACGCCCAGCTCATGAAAGAGCATAACAAAAGTAGGGAAGGTCCGCACAGTAACAATTAAAGCAATGTGACTTTAATAAAGATAACTTAAATCAAACTTACTCAGGTGATACAAATCAGTCATCAGTAGTGAGGTGTAAGGTGTATGTGTGGTCAAAACCTAAAGAACCTAACAAACATAATCAAAAGTCATCAGCCATGCAGGAGGGAGAGAGAGAGCCACATCTTGGTTTCCTGGTCTCCTATATAGGATCCGGCCAGGTGTTGGAAACGAGATGGGCGGAGCCAGACAGATCTGAAATGGAGGGCCACAAACACACACAGAGACAAAATGGCTGACAGCCATCACACCCCCCCCCCATAAACACAAGACCCCACCAACAGGGTCTTAGTGTAACATCAACAAGGTGCCCTAGACAGTGCATCAGCCATAACATTATCACAACCTTTAATGTGACAAATTTTGAGAGTGTACGGCTGTAAAAATAGCAGCCACCTCATAAGCCTATCATTAGCATCGTGCATACTATTCAAAAAAGTAAGTGGGTTATGATCAGTGTAAACAGACAACGGCAGTGACGACCCAACATACACTTCAAAAAACTTCAAGGCCCAAATCAAAGCCAGAATCTCCTTCTCAATCACAGAGTAGTGCAACTGGTGACGATTAAACTTACGAGAGAAGAAGCACACAGGATGGTCCACTCCCCCCTCCCCTTCCTGGAGGAGCACTGCCCCAGCACCAACGTCACTCGCATCCACCTGGATCTTAAAAGGTCTATGAAAGACTGGAGCTGCCAGCACTGGAGTGGAACATATCAACATTTTCACACCTTCAAAAGGCTTTCGACAGGAGGATGACCAGACAAAAGATGCATTTTTCTTCAGCAGGTTAGTCAGTGGAGCAACCACAGTGGAAAAGTTGGGACAAAAACTACGATAATACCCCACTAAACCCAGGAACCTCATCAGCTCTTTCTTAGATGCTGGCACTGAATAGTGGAGCATAGCCTCTACTTTAGCCTGCACTGGACGGACTTCTCCCTGACCAACCACCTTGCTGAGATAGACCACTGTTGCCTTAGCAAACTCACACTTTGCCAAGTTAACAGTCAAGTTTGCCTGTGTTAACCTGTCAAAGACTGCCCCCAACCTCTGAACATGAGTTTCCCATGTGTCACTAAACACTATTACATCATCCAAGTAAGCTGAACACCCATCTAAGCCAGCCAACACTTTATTCATAAGGCGTTGAAATGTCGCAGGAGCATTTCGGAGGCCAAATGGCATTACAGAGTAAGAAAATAGACCCCATGGTGTAATAAAGGATGAAATTTCCTTAGCCCTGGCTGTCAATGGCACTTGCCAATACCCTTTCAATAGGTCCAGTTTGGTCACAAATTTTGCCCCACCCACCTGGTCAATGCAATCCTCAATCCGAGGAAGAGGGTAACAATCAGGCTTGGTGACTTCATTAACTTTTTTGAAGTCAGTGCAGAACCTATCTGATCCATCTGCCTTATCCACCAATAGGCATGGAGAAGCCCATCCTGAACAAGATGGCTCAGTCAACCCATCTTGCAACAAATAATTCACCTCCTTCTCCATGCGCTCCCGCTTCCCCACTGGCATCCTGTAAGCACGCTGCCTTACTGGCAAGGAATCCCCCACCTCTATGTCATGCTCAATCACGGTGGTGCGAGTTGGTGTATCTGAAAAAATAGACAAGTGAGATGAAAACAACGCAACTAGATCCTGATTCTGAGTCCTTGACAGATGATGAAACTGATTGGGTAAATTTGCCAAGTACTCTGAGTTCTTAAGCTTCCCCGTCAAAATAGGATCAGAGCAATGGCGTAGGTTTGGTTTTGACATTGGTGGGGACCTAGCCAACCCCCCCCCCCGCCTAAAAAAAAAACTTGTACTTAAAAGTTAATTTAAAAGTTAGTATTTAGTACTTTTAGTTAGGTAAAATACATTCTGTATACTTCTACTTTTACTTGAGAAAATATTTCGCAGGGTTCTTGTACTTTTACTGAAGTACAAAACTTGTACTTTTACTGAAGTACTGAAGTTCCACCCCTGCAACCAAATCAATCAATGACACACATGCATAGTTTAGATTTCTGTTTATTTCTGCCATGAAACAGGTCTCCACAAAACAAATCAGTACAATGTAGTCCTACTGTATTTTCAACAATACAGCATTAAGCAGTTATAAGTGGGTTATATTGATGGCGGACCCCGGCGTTGTTAAACCCCGGTGCCTGTGTGCTCTGTCCGTCCCCCGTAGGGAAATATCCCTACCGCGGCCTCCCCCGTCCCTCTCCCCGGGGATGAAGCGTCCTGGGCGGCGTCCTCTTCGGACCACCGTCCAGCCCTCTTCGTCCGCAAAATATTGCATTTTTAACTATAAGTGTGTGTTTGTGTGTCTTATGTTGTGTGTTTTTGTACGTTGAGTGTGTGAATGTGTGTATTTTAATTTTAAATAAAAGAAACAGACGAAAAAGAACAGAAAAAGAAGCTAGCTTAATACGGAAATAAACCGTTTTAGCCGAACGGAAAATCTCCGTGAAAGCTAAAAAAATAAAAAAGTGGACGACGTTTCGACCAAAGTCGGTCTTCCTCAGGTCTGAACAAAATAAAAATAGAAAAGAATAAGAATAAAAAGCAGGTAAGTGGGTAACTTTGGCGTTCAACAGCAGGAAATAACTCCGTTCAATGATCCTTCTCCCTCAGAGTCGAGCAGAGAATGTTATTGTGTCACAAAATTTAGATCGTTAGCAGGACATCGTTTTAACAGCAAATTAATATTCAACTAGTGTCTGCAGTTGGTACTAGTTGTGTTGCCATCATACAGTAGCAGACAACTTGATAACTAGCGACTTTTCCCTGCTAACATGCATTGTTCCAACCGTCATTGAGTGGTAGTTTGACTTACAACTTTCTTTGAAAAATAGTTCCGTATGTCCACTTTCTTCCTGCCATCTCACTGGTGTTTGACAGTCATGTGTCAGTGTCACCCACGGTGCACCAAAGCCTGCCACGGTAGTTTAATAACGTAACACTACAGATTACAGGCAAAAATGGTGACAGAAAATACTTTGCCTTCCAGTTTTGGCGCTCCTCCTACTACTAGTGTCTTTGGCTCCTAGCAACAATAAACAACCTAGAGCCTCACGTGAAAGACGTGAACGGCACAGCCAATCAGATTGGTCATGTGTCAGCAAGGAACTTTTGGTTAACCCTTTCGTCGCCGCTATGTGAATAAGACGGAGACCGATCGTTTTTTTCCCCAGTGATCAAAAAATATTGGTGGGGACCGAACAACAATCGCTGGATATTGGTGGGGACGCGTCCCCTTAATCCATGCTAAAACTACGCCCATGGATCAGAGGGAACATCAAAATCATCTGCAGGCCAGGTCCCAACTGTAGCCACTGACTTAGTCTCCACCCCATCCATAGTCAGCAGATCTTCCTTCCTAGTTGAGGGAGCAAAATAGGGCTTCAACAAGTTTACATGACACCATTGCACTTTCTTCCTCCTGTCAGGTGTAACAATCAAATAATCCCGGTCAGACATCCTGCTCTTCACAACATAAGGACCGCTAAATCTTGCCTGAAATGGTGATCCAACCACTGGTAACAAAGCCAGAACCTGATCCCCTGGTTCAAACAGCCGGAACTCAGTTTTCTGGTCAAAAACCCCTTTCATTTTTCCCTGGGCGTGACCCAGGTTCTTCTGTGCAGCAGCACCAGCTATGTAAAGGCGACGGCAAAAATCATTTACATAGTCCAAGACATTCCCAGGTGGCTCACTAGGTTTCAAGTCAGTTCCCAGCACTGCTAGTGGACCCCGAATAGCATGTCCAAACACCAACTCGTTGGGACTGAACCCAGCACTAGATTGTGACACCTCATGTATAGCTAACAACAACCATGGCAGGCCTTCTTCCCACTCATGGGACAGCTCAGTGCAGTAGGACCGCAACATTGACTTTAGTGTCTGATGAAAGTGTTCCAAAGCCCCCTGAGACTCAGGATGGTAGGCACTGGAAACACGATGCTCAACATTTAATTGCTTTAACACCTGGGCAAAAGTGTGGGACATGAAATTACTCCCCTGATCTGTTTGTACTGTCTTTGGAACACCAAAAGTTGAAATAAAGGAAGTCAATGCCTTCAGCACAGGTTTGGTTTTAATAGAACGCAAGGGAAATGCTGCAGGATAACGTGTACTCTTACACATGACAGTCAACATGTACTGGTTACCAGCCTTACTCCGTGGAAGCGGCCCCACACAATCAAGCAGCAGATATTCAAATGGCTCCTCCACAACAGGAATGGGATAGAGTGGAGCTGGCTTAATCTTCTGATTGGGCTTCCCTTTCAACTGACAAGTCTTACAAGTCTTACAGTATGCAGTAACATCCTTCTTCAGACAAAGCCAGAAGAAGTGACGAAGCACTTTATCATAGGTTTTCTTCACCCCAAGATGGCCTCCCACACCATCATGAGAAGTACTTAATACTAGATGTCTGAAACGTAAAGGAACCACAACCTGGACCACGTTGTCAACTTGCACACCCATTACCACTCTAGCCCAGTTCCTCAACAACAGACCATCACTGAGGATATAACCCCCTGAGGTATTTTTGAATGTGTTGTCCGAACCAACCAAGTCAAACAAAGGTCTCAAGGTGGTATCTCTGGCCTGTTCTCTCACCCAGTCCTCTCTTGAAACCCCAGGCAAAAGGACTGAAAAATTACATGAATCCTTTACCTCTTAAAGACTTTCCTGCGAACACTGCTTCTGCTTTAACAGAGCATTACTCTGGGCCCTAGTTACAGCACAGGATGACAATACTGTAGGCTGCTCTTTAGCACCCCCTGCAGGACCTCCAGTGTCTTGCAATACTGAACCGTCATATGACATTGGTGGACCACCATTCCACATCCTAGCCCCTGCTAAATCATTGCCCAGGATGATGTGAACACCCTGAATGGGTAACTGAGGACGAATAGCCATGTCAACTTCCCCACACACCAACTCTGAATCGAGATAGAAACGATGCACAGGAACCTGCAATGGAACCATCCCTACACCAAGGACAGGAGCTTTAGCCCCAGTAGCTGTACTGGCTGAAAATGGCAGAGTACCACTCCGAATAAGACTCTGGGTTGCACCTGAGTCCCTCAGAATCTTAACAGGTACCTTCCCCTGTCCCTCCAGAGACACAAAACCATCAGAAACAAAAGGAGCATACAAATCATCTATAGGCTTAGATGGCATAGGTTCTGATGAAGGAATAACCATGGGCCTGGTAATATGACGCGTAGAGGAAATCAAGCCAGCGGACTTAACATATACACTAGGAACTGCAGATTTCTGGCCAACCACACTCAAAGGACACTCTCCTTTCCAATGTCCCTTGTTCCTACAACCATAGCAGGTTTTAACTGGATTGAACTTGCCATCTGTACCAGGAACTTGTCTGACTCCCATCGGAGAAACTTCATGACCTTCTGAATGCTTATTAGGCCTGGGCCTCAAACTCCCCCTCCAGTGTCCTTCTCGATGACCCTGACCAACTGTTAAACCACTTCCATGGGTTAAAACATACTCATCTGCCAGAACTGCAGCTTCTGCAGCTGTTGTAACATTCTTTTCAGTGATGTAAGTAGCAATGTGTGCAGGCACTGAACCCTTAAATTGTTCTAACAAAATCATATTACAAAGGCCTTCATATGAATCCACCTCTAAGGCTGAACACCAACGATTGAAATGGGTTGAAATGTCTTGAACAAACTCAACATGAGTCTGCTGATCCCGTCTCTTCCAGTTTCTAAACCGTTGCCTGTAGGCCTCGGGCACCAGTTCATAGGCCTTAAGGACTGCAGCTTTAACCTTAGCATAATTGGCACCATCAAGAGAACTAAGGGCAGAAAAAGCTCTTTGGGCCTTCCCCGTTAAGATACACTGCAGCATCAGAGTTTGATGGGCATCAGGCCACCCTCTACTGCTGGCTACCCACTCAAACAGTGAAAAAAATGTGTCAGGGTCCTTCTCATCAAATCTTGGCAGCAAACGTAGACTCTCAGACACATCAAATCCACGATGCCCTACTGCAGTCTCACCTCTATCCTCCTTTTGTAGCTCAACCGCAGTCTCTCCAACACAAGACATTCTTTCTCTAAAGCAGCCTCAGCTTTCAGCTTCTCCTGCTGTAGCTCAAACTGAAAACGGTCTCTCTCCAATTTAGCCTTTTCCTTCTCCATCTGAAGACACTGCTCAAAAGACCAAGTTCCATTACCAACACCTGGACTTTCCAGAGCAACTGGAGCTTGAACCTCTGACTCCAAAAGCTGGGCGCAGATTGCTACCCCCTCAACAATACATCGAAGCTCAGCCTTTTTTGGAACCTTTTCTGCTTTAGCCCAACCCAAATGCACTGCCAAATCAATCAAATCATCAACTGCAAATTGAGCTAAAGTGTCGCAAGATGGTCGATGGAGGAATTCCGAAACCAGAGGATTATTGTGTTCAACATCCATGTTAGCTGTATCTCAATCCAGCCAAAGACAGAAACCTTAGATAGGGAAGAAGCAAAAAACAAAAGGTTTACACAGTATAAAACCACAGGGAGATTGGTTGACAAAGGAGCGCCCCCTCCTAACTGCCTAACCTCAACTGGCTAACTGCACCCTAGTCTTCATGTGCGCACTGGCGGTGGGTAATTATGCACCTGTAAACCGTCTGTATTGGGGAGACAACTTGCCTCAGCCAATACTCCGGAGTGCTCCCGAGACAACTGCTGCTAGCCGCGCGGGCAACACACAAAAATAACAAACAGCCCTGAAAAACAAAAAAGAGAGCAACCCCTCCTTATGAGAGAATTGCCACTGAAGCCTATCTGGGGGTAACAAATGCTCCAGCCAGACAGCCCAATGTGACAAAACTATCAAGCCACAACCTCCCTACAGCTGTACACTGTGCCACTTAAATACCTTCTTCCTCCTAATCACACGTCAAGCACAAGCTTGTAGAGAAAGAACTACATTTTATCTCCCTACCTAAGTAACATTACATTTAAAGTCACTGTGAGCCTCCCCATTATTATTGTCATCCACAGTAAACACATGACAAAATAATTCAAAAAGGATGAGCCCCCACTGTTACGCCCAGCTCGTGAAAGAGCATAACAAAAGTAGGGAAGGTCCGCACAGTGACAATTAAAGCAATGTGACTTTAATAAAGATAACTTAAATCAAACTTACTCAGGTGATACAAATCAGTCATCAGTAGTGAGGTGTAAGGTGTATGTGTGGTCAAAACCTAAAGAACCTAACAAACATAATCAAAAGTCATCAGCCATGCAGGAGGGAGAGAGAGAGCCACATCTTGGTTTCCTGGTCTCCTATATAGGATCCGGCCAGGTGTTGGAAACGAGATGGGCGGAGCCAGACAGATCTGAAATGGAGGACCACAAACACACACAGTTAAAACAAAATGGCTGACAGCCATCACAACATATAGGTATATATATATATATATTTCCTTCAAGAGTTAAAACAAAAGAGAAATAATGTGTTTTTAACCACGATTTAAAACCTGGGAGACAACACGCCTGTCTGACACATGGTGGAAACTCATTCCAAAGTCGTGAACGCTCTGTGTTCTGCCTAATTTTAAAAACCACCAGAAGGAACTGGTCAGCTGATCTAAGGGATGGGGTTTGGGTGGTGAGGCTGAAGCAGCTCAGATATAAATGACAGCGCAAAGTAATTTAAAGGAGTCATTCCACTGAAAACCACTTTTGTCCTTTTGGAATCTGATGGGTCACCCAGAGTTACCAACACATGCTGTGTTTACTGTCTGTGTGGTGTGTCCCCTCTACTGTCTGTGTGGTGTGTCCCCTCTACTGTCTGTGTGGTGTGTCCCCTCTACTGTCTGCGTGGTGTGTCTCCTCTACTGGCTCTGTGGTGTGTCCCCTCTACTGTCTGCGTGGTGTGTCCCCTCTACTGTCTGCGTGGTGTGTCTCCTCTACTGGCTCTGTGGTGTGTCCCCTCTACTGTCTGCGTGGTGTGTCCCCTCTACTGAATGGATTCACCATCATTCATAGAAAACAACAGAGAAACCAGACACTCGTAAAAAGTCTGTCTGCTACACGTCACCAGGACATTGGCCACACCCACCTGGGGTTAAGCCGCTCCCCTAGTGCAGCCAATCTGAAGTAGCATTAGCATTAGCATCTACTAGAGCAGACGGCGCCACAGTAGCTGCTGCACAAACTGTAAAAAACTGTTGGATCAAACTGGTTCATGTGTCTCTGTGGAAATAAAGACTGTTTTTTTACTGCACGTTTTCAAAACAAGTGACGTCACCAAACCTAGCTGGATGTTACTCTGGAATGGTAAACACACACAGAGCCAGAGGAGAGGGGGGAGTGTTCCTTCACACATTCTGAGCCAATCACAGACGCCTCATCAGCGCGTCATGGACATGTATGAGGAAGTAGAAGTAAACTGTGTTGTTCCACCTCCAGTCATTTTTCTACCGTGAAAAAACAACTGGAAACAAAACAATCTGAACGTTTTTATAAATAGAACCAACACACAATGAATTCAATAACAATGAACAACAACAATATTAATTAATAAGCATAGAATGAGTCCTTTAATAGAGTTAATCTTAATAAATAACCATAGAATGGTTATTTATTAATAAATAAAAGCTTCAAATATATTCTGTATAGTACAGGGAGGCAGTGTGGGGACACTAGGACAGGGCTAATGTGCTCATGCTAACAGGTCAGAGTCAGCAGTAGTTGTGTACGAGCTGCAGGAAAGAGTCATTAAACGAGTTGTAATTCAATTTCAATTTTTTTTATTTCCCAAATGCGACCCCTCAAGGGGTAGAAGAGAAATACAAGCTAAGTACTATATATATACATATATATATATATATATATATATATATATATATATATATATATATATATATATATATATATATATATAAAAAAGTTCCTCTCGCCCCACGTGGGCGGTGTCTCCTTCAGACTCGGGTCCTCTACCAGAGGTCTGGGAGCCTGAGGGTTCTGTGCAGGATCTTAGCTGTTCCTAACAATGTTCTCTTTTGGACACAGATCTCTGATGTTGTTCCTGGTATCTGCTGGAGACATTGTCCCAGCTTGGGGGTCACTGCCCCTAGTGCCCCCATCACTACTGGTACCACTGTTGCCTTCACACTCCACATTTTCTCTAACTCCTCTTTCAGCCCTTGGTATTTCTCTTCTCTTCTCATGTTCTTTCTTTCTCATGTTGCTATCACTGGGGACTGCTACATCTATCACCACCACTGTCTTCTCATGTTTATCCACCACCACTATGTCAGGCTGATTGGCCATCACCATCTTGTCAGTCTGGATCTGGAAGTCCCACAGGATCTTGGCCTGTTTGTTCTCTGTCACCTTTGGGGGGTTCTCCCATCTTGACTCTTGACCTCCAGTCCATACTCTTTACAGATGTTCCTGTACAGTATGTCCTCTACCTGGTTATGTCTCTCCATGTATGTCTTACCTGCCACCATCTTACACCTGCTGTGATGTGCTGGACTGTTTCAGGGGCTTCTCTACACAGCCTACACCTGGGGTCCTGTCTGATGTGGTAGACCCCGGCCTCTATTGCTCTGGTGTTCAGGGCTTGTTCTTGTGCAGCCATGAGTAGTGTCTCTGTGCTGTCCTTTAGTCCAGCCTTTTCCAGCCACTGGTATGTCTTTTCCATATCAGCCACTTCCTCAATTTGTCGATGGTACACGCCATGCAAGGGTTTGTCCTTCCATGAGTGACTGGAAAGCTTAGTGGTCTACACCACTGACTTTTGTGCAGAAGGTTACTGGTTCGAATCCCAGGTGTGCCCTTAGGCAAGGCACTTTACGCTATACATGCCTATACCTCACGATGAGCGATACAATAAATAGAGTCGTACCGGCTCGGATGGCGCCCGGGACAACAAGGTCCGCGTTAGGGGTTGAGGAACCAGGACATATATATATATATATATATATATATATATATACATACACACACATATATACATATATGTATATATATACACATAACTTTGTTTTGGATGGAACATGTTGACAAGATATTAAAAAACATTAACATTAAAAAATGAACACTTCCATAAACATTCTGCAGGACACGATAATAGAGAGAAAAAAAATCTAATGCTACTAATTACATTTATCCATGACCACTCTAAGAAATTTAGCGAGTCTCATTTGAGTTTTAATATTGGAGTTGAATAGTTGAGTCATTTTGAGAGTATTTCTTTTAGTGTAATAATATTTGGACACATCAGTTTTCTATGTGCAGTCAAATAAGTGCATGGTGGAATTCATCTGCCACTTCATCAACATTACAAAGATCACATTTGTTAGATTTATTTAATATATGAAATCTATCAGAGTTAATGATGAGCACCACAGCCAAATGTTGATAAAGTAATTCTATCATAATAAACTAGGTTCAATAGATAAGGTTCAATGTTGACATTATCCTTGAATATTCTATCATTTTTCTGACTTAATATTCTGACTAATATCCTTCAACTTTAGTTTAACAGCAGCTTTGAACCAGCTAACATTCATATCAGTACCTTGGTACCATACATTTGACAGTCCATTAATGTCCAACAATTCCTTCATCTTTATAAACCATTTGACTTCAACATATTTTGTTCAAGCATAACCTTTAACAAGCTGTAAATGCTGTGAACTAACTGACATTCCTTTCCAGTAACAATCTTTAACCAGAAATAACGTGTACGTCTCTGTACAACAGCACGATGTAACATGTCTACGTCAGCTGTAGTTAGCGTTGTCTTCACCTCAGTGATCCGCCAGAGGTGATGAAACCTTTGTAAACAACACAGCTAATCTGTTTCTCCAATTTAAAATCAGAGTCAAATGTAACCCCCAGATCAGTGACTCAGTCCCTGAGGTCACATGTGTCAGATCATTTAAGGATCCAGTGACATGTGTTTGTGTTAGAGTTTGACCCAGTGACGCTGAGGACGGTGAAGGTGAGGGTGTGACGGTGCTGACAGGACGTCATGTTCCTCTGCATTCATTCACAAGCTTCTACACTGACAGCATGAGCTGAGCACAGGGCATGCTGGGAGTCCCCATGTGAGCAGAGGGCCAACACAAGGCCAATACTAGACCAACACTAGGCCAACACGAGGCCAACACTAGGGGAACACTAGACCAACACTAAGCCAACACTAGACCCACACTAAGCCAACACTAGACCAACACTAAGCCAACACTAGGCCAACACTAGACCAACACTAAGCCAACACTAGGCCCACACTAAGCCAACACTAGACCAACACTAAGCCAACACTAGGCCAACACTAGACCAACACTAAGCCAACACTAGGCCCACACTAAGCCAACACTAGACCAACACTAAGCCAACACTAGGCCCACACTAAGCCAACACTAGACCAACACTAAGCCAACACTAGGCCAACACTAGACCAACACTAAGCCAACACTAGGCCCACACTAAGCCAACACTAGACCAACACTAAGCCAACACTAGGCCAACACTAGACCAACACTAAGCCAACACTAGGCCCACACTAAGCCAACACTAGACCAACACTAAGCCAACACTAGGCCCACACTAAGCCAACACTAGACCAACACTAAGCCAACACTAGGCCAACACTAGGCCCACACTAAGCCAACACTAGACCAACACTAAGCCAACACTAGGCCAACACTCGGCCCACACTAAGCCAACACTAGACCAACACTAAGCCAACACTAGGCCAACACTAGGCCCACACTAAGCCAACACTAGACCAACACTAAGCCAACACTAGGCCAACACTAGACCAACACTAAGCCAACACTAGGCCCACACTAAGCCAACACTAGACCAACACTAAGCCAACACTAAGCCAACACTAGGCCAACACTAGGCCCACACTAAGCCAACACTAGACCAACACTAAGCCAACACTAGGCCAACACTAGACCAACACTAAGCCAACACTAGGCCCACACTAAGCCAACACTAGGGGAACCCTAGGCCAACACGAGGCCAACACTAGGCCAACACAAGGCCAACACTAGGCCACCACTACACCAACACAAGGCCAACACTAGACCAACATGAGGCTAACACTACACCAACACTAGACCAACTCTAGATCAACACTAGGCCAAAACTACGTCAACAGTAGGCCAACACTAGATCAACATATTATTGCTGTATTGATTATTGTTGCAATTTGCACGTTTGAAATAAATCATTCAAATCAAATCAAATCAAACACTAGGCCAAAACTAGGCCAATGCGCCTCTTTCCTTTTAGTGTAATTCTAAATGATCATCTGTAAACATAGTGTCCTACATTTAATTCAATTTTATTTATAAATCCCCAAATCTCAACAAAGTCGTTTCACAGGGCTTTACAGAGATATATGAACAGTCCCAAGCATCCCTTGTCCTTAGCTCCTCCGTCTCGGCAAGAAAAAACTTCCAAACCCAGTGGGAAAAAGAATAAATCTTGGGTAGAACCACACTGAAGGACAGATCCACTCCCATGGACGGACAGACTACAGATGAACATCCATTTATAAATGAAGAAGGGGGGAGCCTGGTCCAGACACCAGACAGGTGAGGGAGGAGGTCCGGGGTCACAGGTCAGCACAGGCAAGCCACCACTCCCCCAAGGGGGGGGGCAGCAGGTGACTAGACATGTACAGACTTGGTATGAAAGGTAGGTTATAAAAATGACAAAAACAGATGAGAGAGAGAGAGGGAGAAAGAACTCAATGCCTGTTCTTCCTCCATCATTCTATCTCCTTGTGCAGCTTAGACTGAATTGTGACTTCAGTCTATTTTTAACTAACCTGACCATAGTTTTTATCATACACGAATGTTTTCAGCCTAATTTTAAATGTAGAGACTGTGTCGACCTCTTTAATATTAAATGAAGATGATTCCATAAGACAGTAACCATGGTAACTAAAGGCTCTAGCTCCATCAGACAGTAACCATGGTAACTAAAGGCTCTAGCTCCATCAGACAGTAACCATGGTAACTAAAGGCTCTAGCTCCATCAGACAGTAACCATGGTAACACTACCATCAGCCTACATCTGATGGAGTACCTACTGAGTGTCCATGAATAATCACTGTCAATGTTAACTTTAATGATTTATTGACTGTATTTTCACACTATAAGGTGAACTGGATTATAAGGAGCATTAAGTGAAGATAAACACTAACAATAACGAAATCTTGTTGAGTTGGAACAGAACAAAACACACTCTGATTCTGATAAATCAAACTTTAAGAGTCTAAATTATCACATCAAAAGTCAATATTATCCAAATGAAAAAAAGTTACATTTTATCAATAAAATCAGGTCAATTTTATCAATATTCTGCCTCATTAGTCCATGTGTTTTATTATGGATCAGTTTTACAAAGACACTAAACTCTTAGTAACAGGAGCAGAAAACAAATTTTCTTTAGACATTTCAGGTTGTTCATTTGTTCAGGTTTTATTGTTACAAGATAGTTTGTAAATGTCAATATTTTCATCATTTAATATTTTTTGGAGTAAAACAATGATGAAAATGTAAAGTTGTCAAAGAAAAAACTGAGAAGAAAATATGGAGTCATTTAATATTTAAAAGGTTATTATGTTCTTCATCCCACGGGCCTGATCAGTTTCGTAACAAAAGGGGGGATTCTCCTGGGTGGGTTGTTAGCCCTCCGCAGGATAGTCGGTTGGTGGGGCTGCCACCTCGCAGCGTACCGACACGCTGTGGTCTTGTTTGTCTGGAACCTACCTTCCTTCTGTATGGCTCTGAAACATGGCCCCTAAACAAGACCCTGGCTACAAGAATCGATGGCTTTGATAGCAGGGCTCTCAGAACCGTCGAGAACATCAGGTGGCCCCAGCAAATCTCCAACAAGGCGCTTACAGCCCACACAAACCAGCCAGAAGCCTCCCGCCTGGCTGCACAATGCCGCATCCGCTGGTTCGGCCATGTTCTTCGCTTCCCCACCGACCACCCCACAAGAGCCATCTTGAAATTCGAGCCAAAGGCCGCGGGCTGGAGGCGCCCACGAGGAAGGCCTCGCACTCGATGGCTTGATGTCATATCAGCCGACCTCCAACAACGAGGAATCGACTTAAAGGACGCAGACCAACTGTCACAAGATCGCCTGTTCTGGAGACAGCTGTCCCACCTGATCAGCTAAACGCAGAGGGCCTGGCAACCAACCCTAACGCAGGAGCATTGATGATGATGATGATGATCCCACGGGCCGCACTGGAACCATTTGGCGGGCTGCATTTGGCCCCTGGGCCACATGTTTGAGACCCCTGCTGTACATCAACTGCAGTAAAACAGTTTACATTTATCCAACATCAAACATAGATATAGAGGGACATTACATTACTATTCACCTTCTGCTAATGTGGTTTATAAAAACGTCTTTAATAATCAGATGAACTGAGGCTTTCACTGATCAATATCTGATCAATATCTATGTGGTGTCATTTAACCAGTTAGTAACTCATCAATAAGGATTAACGTGCTGACTGATTCAAGAACCACATCAGGACTCTATAAACTCATGTTCTTCATTTTCCACATTCAGTCTGAGTTGATCAGTAATGGTTCGGACCAGTAAAATGAAAACATAATAACCTAGAAATAATAATAACTACACATTTATGTCATTTTTTTAGTGCAAAAAAATATTAAATTATGAAAATACTTTTATAACTTATCCAAAAGTAAAAAAGTAAACAACAAAAAAAAATACATTTCATCAGTAAAATCAGGTCAGTTTTAACAACATTCAGTTTATCATTAGTCATGTATTTGATTATTGATCAGTGCAGTTTAGTGGATTTTTACTTCATTTTACAATCTAACCCTAACCCTGAAAATGTCATCAAACTCCATCCATAGGTTTTTGAGTTATCTTCCTAACTGACAAACAGAGAGACAGAAAGACAAACTCTGGCAAAAATAAACCTCCTTTGCAGAGATAAAAAAAGTCAAAATTATTGACCAAATAAGTCTATAAAATTAACAAAAATGACCGAAAATATTAAATAAAATTAACTAAAATTATGAAAATAATCAGCGGTCATCAGCGGACATTGTCACTGCTAACAGCTGTGTGTCTTATCAAACAATTGTTGGGCAGTGTTAGCTCTTAGCAGTGTTAGCTGTTAGCAGTATTAGCTGTGAGCAGTGTTAGCTGTCAGCACTGTTTGCTGTTAGCAGTGTTAGCTGTTAGCAGCATAAGCTGTTAGCAGTGTTAGTAGCCGTTACGTGCAATTGCACAGCTGTTAGCAGTGACAATGCTAGCACATTGATCACTATTGAGAGAAATTAGCTCCAAACAATTATGAGGTGTTAGTTTTTGTCCAATGACAGTTTTATTATGTAAATAAATCACTCATTCCAACACATGCTATTTTGAAAAGAAACAGGTTTTATTTTGTTGACCCCAGGAAACCTGCCGGGACTACTTTGGCTTTGACCAAAACTGGACCAGAACTGGGCTCACAGGACACTGTGGGGGGTAAGTCAGTGTGGGTGCACCAGAGTAAAGACCCTGATGACAAACACATTCATCTGAAAAATACTGAACTGTCCCTTAAACTGTCTTTGTCTGTCCTTCTTTAAACCGTCTTTGTCTGTCCTTTAAACTGTCTTTGTCTGTCCTTCTTTAAACTGTCTTTGTATGTCCTTTAAACTGTCTTTGTCTGTCCTTCTTTAAACTCTGTCCCAGGACCATCTTCACTCTTCAAACTGGCTCTTTCCAATTTGTCATCTCCTTGTTACTTTGGGAGACATGTCCAGGCGACAGCAGCCTTTGTCTGAGGGTGTGTGTGTGTGTGTGTGTGTGGGGGGGGGGGTTAAGTGATGTTTAACTCTTTGTCTGAAACAACAGCAGATTGAAAACACTGACACTGACACAGTATGAGACACACAAAGGCTTATGCACACCAACACTTACATACTGGGGGGTTCACCTCAGGCATACTGGGGGTTCACCACAGGCATACTGGGGGGGTTCACCTCCGGCAGGGGTTCACCTGAGGCATACTGGGGGGTTCACCTCAGGCATACTGGGGGGTTCACCACAGGCATACTGGGGGGGGTTCACCTCCGGCAGGGGTTCACCTGAGGCACACTGGGGGTTCACCTGAGGCATACTGGGGGGTTCACCACGGGCATACTGGGTGGTTCACCACAGGCATACTGGAGGTTCACCTCAGGCATACTGGGGGTTCACCTCAGGCACACTGGGGGTTCACCTCAGGCATACTGGGGGGTTCACCTAAGGCACACTGGGGGGTTCACCTCAGACATACGGAGTCATCATGACATCGACATCGACTCCAAATTTATCGATGAATAAGTCGACTTTAAATAATCCCCGACTCAGTACGTACTCCATCAGATGTAGGACACTGTTTAGAATTACACTAAGAGGAAAGAGGGGTGTTGGCCTAGTGATGGCCCAGTATTGACCTAGTGTTAGCCTAGTGTTGACCTAGTTTGGCCAAGTGTTTTCCTCGTGTTGACCTAGTGTTGGCCTAGTTTTGGCCTAGTATTGACCTAGTATTGGCATAGTGTTGGCCTAGTATTGACCTAGTGTTGACCTAGTGTTGGCCTAGTATTGACCTAGTGTTGACCTAGTGTTGGCCTAGTTTTGGCCTAGTATTGAACTAGTATTGGCCTAGTGTTGACCTAGTGTTGGCCTAGTATTGACCTAGTGTTGGCCTAGTATTGGCCTAGTGTTGGCCTAGTGTTGACCTAGTATTGGCCTAGTATTGACCTAGTGTTGACTTAGTATTGGCCTAGTGTTGACCTAGTATTGGCATAGTGTTGGCCTAGTATTGACCTAGTGTTGACCTAGTGTTGGCCCAGTATTGACCTAGTGTTGACCTAGTGTTGGCCTAGTTTTGGCCTAGTATTGAACTAGTATTGACCTAGTGTTGGCCTAGTATTGACCTAGTGTTGGCCTAGTTTTGACCTAGTATTGAACTAGTATTGGCCTAGTGTTGACCTAGTGTTGGCCTAGTATTGACCTAGTTTTGGCCTAGTATTGACCTAGTGTTGGCCTAGTATTGACCTAGTATTGGCCTAGTATTGACCTAGTATTGGCCTAGTGCTGGCCTAGTGTTGGCCTAGTATTGACCTAGTGTTGGCATAGTATTGACCTAGTGTTGACCTAGTGTTGGCCTAGTTTTGGCCTAGTATTGACCTAGTATTGGCCTAGTGTTGACCTAGTGTTGGCCTAGTATTGACCTAGTATTGACCCAGTGTTGGCCTAGTATTGGCCTAGTATTGACCTAGTGTTCGCTTAGTGTTGACCTAGTATTGGCCTAGTATTGACCTAGTGTTGACCTTGTATTGACCTAGTGTTGACCTAGTGTTGGCCTAGTATTGGCCTCGTATTGACCTAGTGTTGACCTAGTATTGACCTAGTATTGACCTAGTGTTGGCCTAGTATTGACCTAGTGTTGACCTAGTTTTGGCCTAGTTTTGGCCTAGTATTGAACTAGTATTGGCCTAGTGCTGGCCTAGTGTTGGCCAAGGGCACCACATGGACTAGAAGCAGCCCTGCAGACACACATAAAGGGTTAAACACACATGTGCAGTGGTGTCAGTACACTAAACTAATGGATCCACATTCATGACAATCACACACACCAACACACACATATGCTCTGTTACATTGACAGGCTGGTCTTTTGTCCATCATTCAACCACTGATGAGAACAGTGAGAGAGAGAGAAAAGGGAGAGAGACAGATAAAAGCCCCCCCCAGCTGACTCAATCCAATTACAGGCCTGCAAATTTGATTGGCGCCCCTAGAGTGTGCCTTCAGCTGTCTGTCATTAGCGGCTGGGGACCAGAGTGGCTCGCTAACAGTGCTGTTAGGACTGAGGTGTATGTCTATGTGAGGACCAGACACACACTTTATCTCCATTGGGTCAAAGATGTCTCCTCTGTCTTCATGTGTCCACTGTCTTCTCCCTATTAGTGTCCATTAAAACAAATCTGAGCAAACCTAAAATGCCTCTATTAAACATTTATCAGATTATTATTAAATGATCTGCTCACCCCTTTTTCACATGACACACCATATATATATATATATATATATATATATATATATATATATATATAGAGAGAGAGAGAGAGAGAGAGAGAGAGAGAGAGAGAGAGAGAGAGAGAGAGAGAGACTGTAACGGTGTATGTATTTGTGCCGAACTGTTGAAAACAGACATAAACAGAGTTTACTTCTACTTCCTCATACATGTCCATGACGTGGTGATGAGGCGTGACCCATCACCATGGTAACTCTGGGTGACCCATCAGATTCCAAAAGGAATGACACTAAGATGTTGAGAAAGGTTTTTTTTTTTACTGTTTAAAAGGAATTCATTATTTTTAATTTAAACATTTAGTTAATCATTTAAGAATATATCATTTAACTTACTGGTACCAAGAAGCACTTTCAATTATTTGGCGTTTTCATTTTTATATTGACATTTGTTTTGGTTTAAAGAGATACGCCACCCCCAGGCCCCATCCAGTGTGTCCCCACTGTTCCCAGACCTAAATGAGTGTGTGGAAGCATGGGTGACCCAGGCAATGTCCGAATCTATGAGAACTGACCACAGGTTGGATTCCTACACTAACTGCATTCTTGTGTGTGTATGGGAACCATTTTTGGGGGCGGACAAACACAACCAACGCACACAAAGCACTGTTAGTGAGAGCCCCATTGGTAGTTCCACAAACGCAGCTGTCCTCCTCTGTCCTCCTTCTTGCTCGTCTGGCCTCTTGTTTCATCCTCTATCCTTTTCTGTCCTCCTCTGTATTCTTCTGTCATCCTCTGTTCTCCTTTGTCCTCTTCTGTCCTCCTTTGTCCTCTTCTGTCCTTCTGTGTCCTCTTCTGTCCTCCTTTTCCCTCCTCTGTCCTCCTTTGTCCTCTTCTGTCCTCCTGTGTCCTCTTCTGTCCTCCTTTTACCTCCTCTGTCCTCCTTTTACCTCCTCTGTCTTCTTCTGTCCTCCTCTGCTCTCCTTTTTCCTCCTCTGTCCTTCTCTGTCCTCCTTTGTCCTCCTCTGTCCTCTTTTTTCCTCCCCTGTCCTCTTCTGTCCTCCTTTGTCGTCTTCTCTCCTCTTCTGTCATCCTCTGTCCTTCTTTGTCCTCCTCTGTCCTCTTCTGTCCTCCTTTTTCCTCTTCTGTCATCCTCTGTCCTATTCTGTCCTCCTCTGTCCTTTTCCGTCATCCTCTGTCCTATTCTGTCCTCCTTTGTCCTCTTCTCTCCTCCTTTGTCCTCTGTTCTCTTTTTTCCTCGTCTGTCCTTTTCTGTCCTCCTTTGTACTCCTCTGTCCTCTTCTGTCCTCCTTTTTCCTCCTGTGTCCTCTTCTGTCATCCAGTGTCCTCTTGTTTCCTCTTCTGTCCTCATCTTTCCTCCTTCCCCCCCTCTGTCCTCCTCTGTATTCTTCTGTCCTCCTTTTTCCTCTTCTGTCCTCCTTTGTCCTCTTTTTCCTCCTCCGTCCTCCTCTTTCCTCCTCTTCTGTCCTCCTTTTTCCTCTTCTTTCATTCTTTGTCCTCTTCTCTCCTATTCTCTCCTCCTTTGTCCTCTGTTCTTTTTTTTCCTCGTCTGTCGTTTTCTGTCCTCCTTTGTACTCCTCTGTCCTCTTCTGTCCTCCCCTGTCCTCCTTTTTCCTCCTGTGTCCTCTTCTGTCATCCTCTGTCCTCCTTTGTCCTCTTCTGTCCTCCAGTGTCCTCTTGTTTCCTCTTCTGTCCTCATCTGGCCTCTTCTGTCCCCCCCCCCGTCCTCCTCTGTATTCTTCTGTCCTCCTTTTTCCTCTTCTGTCCTCTTCTGTCATCCTTTGTACTCCTCTGTCCTCTTCTGTCATCCAGTGTCCTCTTGTTTCCTCTTCTGTCCTCATCTCCCCCCCCCGTCTTCCTCTGTATTCTTCTGTCCTCCTTTTTCCTCTTCTGTCCTCCTCTGTCCTCTTTTTCGTCCTCTGTCCTTTTCTGTCCACCTTTTTCCTCCTCCGTCCTCTTTTGTCATCCTTTGTCCTCTTCTCTCATCTTCTGTCCTCCTCTGTCCTCTTCTGTCATCCTCTGTCCTTTTTCCTCCTCTGTCCTCTTCTCTCCTCTTCTGTCATCCTCTGTCCACCTTTGTCCTCCTCTGTCCTCCTTTTTCCTCCTCTGTCCTCTTCTGTCCTCCTTCATCCGATTTTGTCCTCCTTTGTCCTCTTCTGTCCTCCTCTGTCCTCTTCTGTCATCCTCTGTCCTTTTTCCTCCTCTGTCCTCTTCTCTCCTCTTCTGTCATCCTCTGTCCACCTTTGTCCTCTTCTGTCCTCCTTTTTCCTCTTCTTTCATCCTTTGTCCTCTTCTGTCCTCTTCTGTCCTCCTCTTTACTCCTTCCCCCCCTCTGTCCTCCTTTGTTCTCTTCTCTCCTCCTTTGTCCTCTGTTCTCTTTTTTCCTCCTCTGTCCTCCTTTGTACTCCTCTGTCCTCCTTTTCCCCCCTCTGTCCTCTTCTGTCATCCTTTGTCCTCTTCTGTCCTCTTTTTTACTCCTCTCTCCTCTTCTGTCATCCTTTGTCCTCTTCTGTCCTCCTCTGTCCTTTTCTGTCCTCTTCTGTCATTCTCTTTCCTCCTTTGTCCTCTTCTGTCCGCCTGTCTCCTCTTCTGTCATCCTCTGTCCTCCTTTGTCCTCCTCTGTCCTTTCCCTCCTCTGTCCTCTTCTCTCCTCTTCTGTCATCCTCTGTCCTCCTTTGTCCTCCTCTGTCCTCCTTTTTCCTCATCTACTGTCCTCTTTTTTCCTCTTCTGTCATCCTTTGTCCTCTTCTGTCTTCTGTCCTCTTCTCTCCTCTTCTGTCATCCTCTGTCCTATTCTGTCCTGCTTTGTCCTCTTCTCTCCTCCTTTGTCCTCTGTTCTCTTTTTTCCTCCTCTGTCCTCTTCTATCATCCTTTTTCCTCTTATGTCATCCTTTGTCCTCTTCTGTCCTCCTTTTTCCTCCTCTGTCATCTTTTATCCTCTTCTGTCCTCTTCTCCCCTCTTCTGTTATCCTCTGTCCTCCTTTGTCCCCTTCTCTCCTCCTTTGTCCTCCTCTGTCCTCTTTTTTCTCCTCCACTGTCCTCCTATTTCCTCCTCTGTCCTATTCTGTCCTCCTTTGTCCTCTTCTGTCCTCCCCTTCCCCCCTTTGTCCTCTTCTCTCCTCTTCTGTCATCCTCTGTCCTCCTTTTTCCTCCTCTGTCCTCCTTTTTCCTCCTCTGTCCTCTTCTGTCATCCTTTGTCTTCTTCTATTCAATTCAATTCAATTTTATTTATAAAGCCCTAAATCACAACAAAGTCGTCTCACAGGGTTTTACAAAAACACAATCAACTACAGAAATACATGAAAAGTCCCAGGCACCCCCTGTCCTTAGACCCTCCTTCTGTCCTTAGACCCTCCCCCTGTCCTTAGACCCTCCCCCTGTCCTTAGACCCTCCCCCTGTCCTTAGACGCTCCTTCTGTCCTTAGACCCTCCCCCTGTCCTTAGACCCTCCCCCTGTCCTTAGACCCTCCCCCTGTCCTTAGACCCTCCTTCTCGGCAAGAAAAAACTTCCAAACCCAGTGGGAAAAAGAAGAAATCTCGAGGAGAACCACATTGAAGGACAGATCCACTCCCATGGACGGACAGACTATAGATGAACGTCCATGTATAAATGAAGGAGGGGGGGCTGGTCCAGACAGGCAGGGGCGGTGGTCCGGGGTCACAGGTCGGCACAGGCGAGATACTCCAGATCCTGTCGTCCATGGCTCCCGTGCAGACACTGTCAGGAGAGCCACCACTCCCCCCAGGGGGGGAGGGGGGAAAGGGGACACCAGGTGACTAGTCATGAACAGACTTGGTATGAAAGATATGTTATAAAAATGACAGAAACAGGTGTGAGAGAGAGAAAGAGAAGAAAGAACTCAGTGTCTGTACTTCCCCCAGCATTCTAACTCCTAGGGCAGCCTAGACTGAACTGTGACTCATACATCATGTATACATGATATATGAGTCACATCATTTTTAACTAACCTGACCATAGTCTTTCTCAAACAGGAATGTTTTAAACTTAATTTTAAATGTAGAGACTGTTTCTGCGTCTTTAATATTAAAGGGAAGATGATTCCATCAGACAGTAACCATGGTAACTAAAGGCTCTAGCTCCTACTGTACTTTTAGAAACCCTAGGAACTTTCAATAAACCTGCATTCTGAGAACAAAGGGTTCTATTGGGCTGGTACGGAACCAGATCATCTTTAAGATAAGAGGGGCCCATACCATTAACCCCTGACCTCTGACCCCTAACCCATACCATTAATGGTTTTATATGTAAGGAGGAGGATTTTAAATTTAATTCTAGACTCAACTGGAAGCCAGTGAAGGCCAGTGAATGTTGACGTTTCTGTCCTCCTCTGTCCTCTTCTGTCATCCTTTGTCCTCTTCTGTCCTCCTCTGTCCTCTTCTGCCATCCTTTGTCCTCTTCTGTCATCCTTTGTCCTCTTCTGAACTCCTCTGTCCTCTTCTGTCATCCTTTGTCCTCTTCTGTCCTCCTCTGTCCTCTTCTGTCATCCTCTGTCCTCTTCTGTCCTCCTCTGTCCTCTTCTGTCATCCTTTGTCCTCTTCTGAACTCCTCTGTCCTCTTCTGTCATCCTTTGTCCTCTTCTGTCCTCCTCTGTCCTCTTCTGTCATCCTTTGTCCTCTTCTGTCCTCCTCTGTCCTCTTCTGTCATCCTTTGTCCTCTTCTGAACTCCTCTGTCCTCTTCTGTCATCCTTTGTCCTCTTCTGTCCTCCTCTGTCCTCTTCTGTCATCCTTTGTCCTCTTCTGTCCTCCTCTGTCCTCTTCTGTCATCCTTTGTCCTCTTCTGAACTCCTCTGTCCTCCTTTGTCCTCCTCTATCCTCCTCTGTCCTCTTCTGTCATCCTTTGTCCTCTTCTGTCCTCCTCTGTCCTCTTCTGTCCTCCTCTGTCCTCCTCTGTCCTCTTCTGTCATCCTTTGTCCTCTTCTGAACTCCTCTGTCCTCCTTTGTCCTCCTCTATCCTCCTCTGTCCTCTTCTGTCCTCCTCTGTCCTCTTCTGTCATCCTTTGTCCTCTTCTGAACTCCTCTGTCCTCTTCTGTCATCCTTTGTCCTCTTCTGTCCTCCTCTGTCCTCTTCTGTCATCCTTTGTCCTCTTCTGTCCTCCTCTGTCCTCTTCTGTCATCCTTTGTCCTCTTCTGAACTCCTCTGTCCTCCTTTGTCCTCCTCTATCCTCCTCTGTCCTCTTCTGTCCTCCTCTGTCCTCTTCTGTTATCCTTTGTCCTCTTCTGAACTCCTCTGTCCTCTTCTGTCATCCTTTGTCCTCTTCTGTCCTCCTCTGTCCTCTTCTGTCATCCTTTGTCCTCTTCTGTCCTCCTCTGTCCTCTTCTGTCATCCTTTGTCCTCTTCTGTCCTCCTCTGTCCTCTTCTGTCATCCTTTGTCCTCTTCTGAACTCCTTTGTCCTCCTCTATCCTCCTCTGTCCTCTTCTGTCCTCCTCTGTCCTCTTCTGTCCTCCTCTGTATCCATGGTAATACTTCACCCCAGTCACCACAACACAAACTCTCACTTTCATTCATTGGTTGCTTCTCCATTGACACCATTGACTCCATTTGTGTTGCTTCACACATCTGGATCACTTTCACTGATGGTGTGTGTCGGCTGTGTTTCTCCGCATCGAAAAATAGTTCCCATACACAAATGAGTAAGACGAGTTCTTTGGACAGTATTGAGGAGACAAAGTACAAGTCCATTAGTTCACTTTAGACCAGATAGTTAGTTTGCTCCACAAGAATGAAGTTAGTGTAGGAATCTAACTGTGGTCAGTTCTCATAGATTTGGACGTTGGTGAGTCGCCAGGAAAATGCTTCCACACACTTATTTAGGTCTGGGAACAGTGGGGACACCCTGGATTGGGCCGGGGGGGTGGAGTATCCCTTTAATAAATGCTATGCTGAGGAAGAAAATAGTTTTGCATTTCATTTCTATACTGTACCGAAAATGACCCAAACTGTGACTTCAAAACAGAGGTGTGTACCGAACCATGATTTCTGTGTATGTATATATATATATATATATATATATATATATATATATATATATATATATATATATATATATATATGTACCAGTATAACTGGTATTAAAGACAAAATCACAGACATACGTCTTTCCATCAATGAACAGCTTGTAGTAAAGTTCACTGTAGCGTAACAATGTCCACTGACAAGACACAAACAACAACATGTTAACAACAACAAAACAAAGGCTAATGTTAGCGAAGAGTTTTCTGTTAAATTGAACTGAACATCAGTAGGTGAACATATGTCCACATTTAGTCTGGATCCACGGCTCTAAAACTGGACTGTCCACACGTCTGTCACATGTCCTCACTTTTAACATTTTGTCCTAATGACAAAATGTCTTGTGTTTAAGCACCAACCAAGAGAGAGGCAGATAGGAGTGAGAATAACATGCTACTTGTCGATTCCTCCAAATTTAAGTGTAGTTGTGCAACGAGAGTCAACATGTTGACGTTTCTGTTAATATCCTAATATACGTAGGACATTCCTACTTGTCGTCACATCATAGAGCACCTCCATTTTGACGGTGCAGTAACAGTAGTCTCCTCCATTTTGATGGTGCTAATGCTAACTACTACTGATGCTAACTATAAAATGGTGTTTATGTACCTTAAACACATGTCAAAAGGATAAACACAGAAACCTCAAATGAACTTATTTCCATTTTGGTCCTTACAAGAAAAACATTCTATAAAAGTTTATGCAAAACTAAAATCAATTTAGTGTAAAATGAGTGAATACAAAAAAGACATAAAATATATAAAAACATACAATAATAAGTACATTTCAGTATTCCTTTAGGTCATTGTACTAGAATGTGCCTTCTTAATGCTAATTTATAATTGTTATTGGATGCCATGTCTGAACTCTACCACTGATCTAGTTTAATTTAGCAACATGGCCACCATATAAACATCTGCACAAATGTTTACATTGATTTTCTGATTGCATACACCATAACCTATATATAAAGTTTACAAACTCCCCCCAAAATTCCTATTGAAATAAATAATGTCCTGGACTATATGGTCAGTGGTCTGGACTGTCCAGTGTACGTAACATGTCAGTGGACAGTCAGTGGACAGTCAGTGGA
>CM035798.1:6156332-6183832 GCA_020466265.1 Siphamia tubifer | reverse complement strand
TCTGGTTTGGCCAGTGTTCTGCCATGGGGTCTGCTACAGACGTGAAGCTCTTGGTGCACTACGTTTGTGCGTCTAGCACCACGCTTCCCCGTACTGTCACAAACCGATCCCTCGACTCTCCCGGCTGCACGGGGGTTGCTGAGGGGCTAGCCACACTCCTGTTGCTGTTAGCACGGCCCGCGGTCCCTGCAGCTACCTCGCTATAGCTAGGCCTAGCATTAGCCTCCAAGCTGCAGAGCCGTGCTTCTAACTCAGAAACCCTGGCCTCCAACCCTGACACTAAGCTACACTTCCAACAACTACTTCTATCCTCAGTAAAGGAGGCAGGGACTCACTGTACATACAACACACTGAGCAGAAAATACGAGAAGAAGAAGAACTAGCCATGCTAAGGGAAGCTAGGCTAGCGAAGTTAAAGAGGAAACAATACACTCACCAGACGCGACGCCGTGTCGTCTCAGCTGCTGCAAATCTCACGATGCGTTCAGGGACAAGCATCTGTGCATTTACTGTGAGACTACAGTCTGTCCTTTTCTCCACAGTCTGTGCTTTTGTCAACAGTCTGTCCTTTTGTCCCCAGGCTGTCCTTTCATCTGTCATTTTGTCCTCAGCCTGTCCTTTTGTCCACAGTCTGTCCACAGTTTTCCCTTTTGTCCATAGTCTGTCCTTTCATCTGTCATTTTGTCCACAGTCTTTCCTTTTGTCCAGAGACTGTCCTTTGTCCTCAGTCTTTCATTTTTTCCTCAGTCTGTCCTTTTGTCCTTAGTCTATCATTTTGTCCTCAGTCTGTACTGTTGTCCTCAGTCTATCTTTTTGTCTTCAGTCTTGCCTTTTGTCCAGAATCTATCCTTTTGTCCTTAGTCTGTACTTTTGTCCTCAGTCTTCCCTTCTGTCCTCAGTCTGTCTATTAGTGCCCAGTCTGTCTTTTTGTCCTCAGTCTGTCCTTTTGTCCACAGTATTTCCTAAGTTTGTCCTTTTGTCCACAGTCTGTCCTTTTCTCCACAGTCTGTGCTTTTGTCAACAGTCTGTCCTTTTGTCCTCAGTCTGTCCTTTTCTTCCACAGTCTGTCCTTTTCTCCACAGTCTCTGCTTTTGTCCAGAGTCTGTCCTTTGTCCTCAGTCTGTCCTTCTGTCCTTCGTCTATCATTTCTTCCTCAGTCTGTCCTTTTGTCCAGACTCTGTCCTGTTGTCCTCAGTTTGTTCTTTTGTCCTCAGTATTTCCTTTTGTCCAGTCTGTCCTGTTGTCCTCAGTTTGTCCTTTTGTCCTCAGTCTTTCCTTTTGTCCAGAGTCTATCCTTTTGTCCAGAGTCTATCCTTTTGTCAACACTCTGTCCTTTTATCAACAGTCTTTCCTTTTGTCCTCAGTCTGTCCTTTTGTCCACAGTCTGTCCTTTTGTCTCCCATCTTTCCTTTTTTCCTCCGTCTGTCCATTTGTCCTCAGTCTGTACAGATGTCCTCTTCTTCTTCAGCTCAACCACCATCTTCTTTCTTTTGTTGATGTTCAGTGTCACATGGTTCCACTCCGTCCACTCTCCTGATTGATCGACCAGTTTCCTGTCCTTGTCCTCTTCACTCTTTCTAAGGGACAAGGTTTGACTTTTTATCACATGATTTTCACTTTTTTAAAGTTTGACAATAGTGTGTTTTGTTCTGTTATTCTACGTCCCCCTAGAACGTTTCGATAGCTCCCGTTTACTTTGAATTGATGTTCCCAGCTTTAAGCGGGCGGGTTTTTTTTCGATAACTGCCCGCTGCGCCGTTAACGCTCGCTGCGCCGTTAACGCTCGCTGCGCCGTTAACGCTCGCTGCGCCGTTAACCCTCGCTGCGCCGTTAACCCTCGCTGCGCCGTTAACGCTCGCTGCGCCGTTAACGCTCGCTGCGCCGTTAACGCTCGCTGCGCCGTTAACGCTCGCTGCGCCGTTAACCCTCGCTGCGCCGTTAACCCTCGCTGCGCCGTTAACCCTCGCTGCGCCGTTAACGCTCGCTGCGCCGTTAACGCTCGCTGCGCCGTTAACGCCCGCTGCCCATGGCAACGACTTTTGTCACTTCAGATTCACGGTACCGTAGTTTGGCCAGTTTGAAAGTAAATATTCACTACGTTGTAACGGCTGTTTTATCCAATCTGTTAGAGTAGTTGCAGGAATTAGCTGGAATAACCAAAGAAGAGGTGGGATAATGTATTGACCACAAGTTATTATCGAAAATTATTCCCCTTCGGGGTGGAACAACACCCCTCCGCCTTAGGCGTCAGGGTGCTGTTTGGCCCCGTCAGGGAATATTATTCTGATAGTAACTCGTGGGGAATGCATTATCCTTTACTTACAACTTTCCATTGACAGTTTTCCATAAAATAACAGTGACCTTGCTACAGTGTGGACACAATATATTTGGTCTTTGCAGGTGTTTCCATTGACAAGTTGTCCTCGGCAGCAGCGTCGTAACTCTGGTCAAATATCATCCCTCCAGATTTCACTGTTGGAAGATGAACGTGATATCAACCACACACTGCATTTTGTCTCATCATCTGATCCCACTTTATCCTCACTAGTGTCATGTGGGTCTGTGGGGGCCTAAGGTCTATTTATTTTCCAACGTCGAGTCGTCTGCGACACGTCGCAGGTTTGGCACAGACTCTTTAGCCTACGTATCAGAGAGCTGCGCACACCTCCCACAAAATGTAACCCACCACAGACAGTGACGCAGAGAAGACCAGAAAACAGGCCTCTGATTGGTCCATTCTACATCCTCTGATTGGTCCATTCTATATCCTCTGATTGGTCCATTCTACATCCACACTACATGCACTTCTGCTTCCCTTCTGTCTTGTTTTCTGAACATGAACGTCATTGTTGAAGACGACTCATGTGAACATGGATTTGATCGAGTGTGTGAGGAAGTGTTCAACAACGAAAGGGTCTGATGTGGGGAGTGGGGATCCAGGTGGGACATCCTAAAGGGGTGGATCCAGGTGGGACATCCTAAAGGAGTGGATTCAGGTGGGACATCGTAAAGGAGTGGATCCAGGTGGGACATCCTAAAGGAATGGATCCAGGTGGGACATCGTAAAGAAGTGGATTCAGGTGGGACATCCTAAAGGAATGGATCCAGGTGGGACATCCTAAAGGAGTGGATCCAGGTGGGACATCCTAAAGGAATGGAACCAGGTGGGACATCCTAAAGGAGTGGATTCAGGTGGGACATCGTAAAGGAGTGGATCCAGGTGGGACATCCTAAAGGAATGGATCCAGGTGGGACATCGTAAAGAAGTGGATTCAGGTGGGACATCCTAAAGGAATGGATCCAGGTGGGACATCGTAAAGGAGTGGATCCAGGTGGGACATCCTAAAGGAATGGAACCAGGTGGGACATCGTAAAGGAGTGGATCCAGGTGGGACATCCTAAAGGAGTGGATCCAGGTGGGACATCCTAAAGGAATGGATCCAGGTGGGACATCCTAAAGGAATGGATCCAGGTGGGACATCCTAAAGGAGTGGATCCAGGTGGGACATCCTAAAAGAGTGGATCCATGTGGGACATCCTAAAGGAGTGGATCCAGGTGGGACATCCTAAAGAAGTGGATCCAGGTGGGACATCCTAAAAGAGTGGATCCATGTGGGACATCCTAAAGGAGTGGATCCAGGTGGGACATCCTAAAGAAGTGGATCCATGTGGGTGTTACGCTCAGTCTAGGGGTACTGAGACATTAACATGCAGTGAGACTTCCCACCTTCCATGCCACTTAAACACCAGTTAAAAAAAATCAAGAAATCAACTAAAGTGCAATTTAAACAATTTATTTAATCCAATAATATAACAAAATCAAAATGGGAATCCAAAGCAATAAAACAACAAACAAAAGAATCTTCAAGCCCTATGCTTTCCTGCCAAACAAGAAACAAACCAAAATACAGAAAATCTTACCTATGCTCCTAGTTGAAAAAACAGGAGAAAACTTAACCAAAGAAAAAGGTTCCCACCATCAGGTTTTTTAAACACAGTTCAGACAACAATCACAGGCGGCTGGTGCAGTGCAGGATGGAAGAGAGAAGTCTTCTCCATGATGGGTGTGTCTTCTTTTTATGGCCTCCTGCCCTCTCTGAGGAACCAATCATGGAGGATCACTTTGTCACCACACCTGCATCACATCTTCACTTGAGGACCTACTCTCAGAAACAGACATACATACATATCTACTACTAAACAGAATTACACAGACTTAACACCTCCCATCCTAAGAATTTAACACTCCCCTATAGTGTTAAATTCCCCATTCTGTTTAGGGTGGTGTACTTAACACTCTAGGTCACCATAGACCTTGATAGGGCATCTGCCATTACATTGTCTGTCCCTTTCTTGTGACAGATATTTAAATTGAAGTCCTGAAGGAGCAGAGACCAACGCATTTGCCTCTGGTTTGCATTGCACAGAAATACTAATGGGTTATGGTCTGTGAACACTTGCACTGGCTGAGAACTAGAACCAAGATATACTTCAAATTGTTGTAAAGACAGCAGTAAGGCTAAGGCTTCTTTCTCTATGGTGCTGTAATTTAGTTGATGTTTATTAAATTTCTTTGAGAAATAACAGACAGGATGATCCACACCGTAGCAATCTTCCTGAAAGAGAACAGCACCTGCACCGTGCGCCCTGGCGTCAACCTCTAATTGAAAAGGACGCTCATAGTCGGGAGCCGCCAGTACGGGTGCACTACTTAACAATGCTTTTGCAGCATCAAACGCAGCCTGACAGGCTGGAGACCAGCTGAATCTTCTCAGAGGGCTAACCAGAGAAGTAAGAGGAGCCACAACCTCTGAAAAATTTCGGCAGAATCCCCGATAATAACCGCACATTCCCAGGAAGCGACGCAGTGCACGCTTAGACTGAGGAACTGGGAAGTCTATGACAACCTGCACTTTCGCTGCCACCGGACGCACCTGTCCCTGACCTACCTCCTTACCTAGATAAGTGACAGTAGCCTCACCGAACTCACATTTTGCAAGGTTCAATGTTAAATTTGCATTACAGAAACGACTTAAAATGATCGACAGGGTTTCCAAATATTCAGCCCAGGTTTTTGAATAAACCACTACATCATCTAAATAGGCCTCGCAACCTTCCACTCCACGCAACACTTTTTTCATTAAGCGTTGGAATGTTGCGGGCGCATTCCTAAGTACAAAAGGTATCACCGTATATTGTAAAAAATTATCCGGTGAAACAAATGCTGATATTTCCGACGCACGGGGTGTTAGTGGCACCTGCCAATAACCTTTCAAAAGATCCAGTTTTGTTACAAATTTTGCAGCTCCTACACGATCAATACAATCTTCCATTCGTGGAAGTGGATACGAATCAGGTTTGGTAATCGAATTTACTTTTCTGTAATCGTTACAGAATCTAGTCGTGGTGTCCGGTTTTGGAACTAATACGCACGGAGAGCTCCATGGACTGTTAGATGGAATTGCCAATCCATGCTCCAGTAAATAATTTGTCTCAGTTTGCATAAGTTTTCTTTTATTTGGATTAACACGGTAGGCATGTTGTTTTATCGGACAGTGACCTTCAACATCAATATCATGACTTAACACCAAAGTTTGTTTTGGATGATCTGAGAAAAGTACAACATTTTTATTGATTAAGTCAATGATGTCATCACGGGCCAGTTCCGATAGATAAGACAGAAAGGAGTTCAACTCAGTTAAGATTTCAGAATTCTGTAACCTAACACCTGGCAAAGAACTGTTCGTTCTCAGCCCATCATCAGACAGCTGGTAAGAGTTAGCACAGGTAACAGTCATGACAGATGAACTTTGGGGTGGCGGTGGGACCGCATCCTCTCTCGAAAAATAACGCTTTAACATGTTTATGTGACAAACACGACTTTTCCGTCTTCTATCTGGAGTGCGCACAACATAATCCGTTTCACTAATTTTGGGCTCTATTTCATACGGTCCTGAAAACTACGCTTGGAGACTGGATCCAGGAATAGGAAGCAACACCAGTGTTTTATCACCGGGTTGAAAACTGTGCTTCATAGTCCTTTTATCAAAGTTCTGTTTCATTGTAGTCTGGGCCTGAGCAAGATTTGTGCTTGCTAGGTTCTGCACATAATGAAGTCGCTCACGGAATCTGCTGACATAATCTAACACATTGCTCTCAGTACAGGGTTCGGAAGATAACCACGCGTCACGGAGCAGCCGAAGAGGACCACGCACTGTGTGGCCAAAAACTAGATCAGCAGGACTGAATCTAAGGGATTCTTGCGGAGATTCCCTCACAGCAAGAAGAAGAAATGGGAGTCCTTCATCCCATTCTCTACCAGATTCAAAGCAAAATTTACGCATCATAGATTTCAAAGTCTGATGGAACCGTTCAAGTGCACCTTGAGACTCAGGATGGTAAGGGCTAGATGTTATATGCTTAATTTTTAACTCTTTCAAGACTTGTGAAAAAATTTTAGACATAAAATTAGTGCCTTGATCAGTTTGAACAATTCTCGGAAGGCCAAAAGTCGAAAAAAACTTAAGTAAAGCTTTCACAATTATTTTGGTTTTTAAAGTGCGAAGGGGATTAGCTTCTGGATAGCGAGTAGCTGCACACATTATGGTCAAGAGATACTGATGTCCAGATTTTGCTTTTGGCAGAGGGCCAACACAATCCAATAAAACACGCTCAAAAGATTCAGCCACAACTGGTATCGGCTGCAAAGGAGCTTGAGGTATCGGCTGGTTTGGTTTCCCTACCATCTGACAGACATGACAGGACCTACAGTGTTTCACTACCTCTGATTTGAAACCAGGCCAGAAGAAATTGCGTAAAATTTTGAGATACGTTTTTTTAACACCCAAATGACCACCAGCAACAGAGTCATGGGCCAACCTTAAAACCTGTGGTCTGTATTCTACAGGCACCACAACTTGAGTCACGGTATTCCATTCAGTGGAATCCGGAGCCCATTTTCTCATCAGAACACCATTTTCTACGAAAAAACATACAGAGCCAAATTTTTTAGCACCTGGAACAGCAGAGGACCAACACTGCGCCAGAGTTGAGTCACTCTGTTGTGCCTTAATCAACATTTCTCTGTCTATTTTGAAATCAACGTCAGTTTCAACAGGCAACAAAGTAACATTTTCACATCTTTCTTTCACATTTTTCTTTCACAGTGACATCAGACACCTTATCCACATCTTTAGAAACCATGAAAGTGTCAGAGAGATCTACAATTTCCCCCATTTTGCGACTCTGGGCGCGCGTAATTACACATGAAGGGAATAAAGAAAGCGAAGGACAAGGGGCTGAATCTACGAGAAGAACATGCAAACTCCTCACAGAAAGGTCTGGTGTGGGAATAGAACCAACAACCTTCTGTCCAGTGTTAACTACTGCACCACCCTGTTAACCACTGCACCACCATGTTAACCACTGCACCACCCTGTTAACTACTGCACCGCCCTGTTAACCACTGCACCACCCTGTTAACCACTGCACCACCATGTTAACCACTGCACCACCCTGTTAACTACTGCACCGCCCTGTTAACCACTGCACCACCCTGTTAACTACTGCACCGCCCTGTTAACCACTGCACCACCCTGTTAACTACTGCACCGCCCTGTTAACCATTGCACCACCCTGTTAACTACTGCACCGCCCTGTTAACCACTGCACCACCCTGTTAACTACTGCACCACCCTGTTAACTACTGCACCACCCTGTTAACTACTGCACCACCCTGTTAACTACTGCACCACCCTGTTAACCATTGCACCGCCCTGTTAACTACTGCACCGCCATGTTAACTACTGCACCGCCCTGTTAACCACTGCACCGCCCTGTTAACCACTGCACCGCCCTGTTAACCACTGCACCGCCCTGTTAACTACTGCACCGCCATGTTAACCACTGCACCGCCCTGTTAACCACTGCACCGCCCTGTTAACCACTGCACCGCCCTGTTAACCACTGCACCACCCTGTTAACTACTGCACCACCCTGTTAACTACTGCACCACCCTGTTAACTACTGCACCACCCTGTTAACCACTGCACCACCCTGTTAACCACTGCACCACCATGTTAACCACTGCACCACCCTGTTAACTACTGCACCACGCTGTATTTTTACATTATCGCAGTATTTTTACGTTATTGCAGTATTTTATGTTGTTAAAGTATTTTTTATTAGTAATTTTTTTGTATTTGTCCAGTGAGGGGATGTCCTGATGTCTGTCTGTGTGTCCATTGTGGGGACGTCCTGCTGTCCACATCCATGCCTGTAATGACCTCACTAGCTGGACAGGAAGTGCATGTGTCTGGGGGTGGTAGAGTTAGGGTTAGGGTTGCCATGACAACAGGCTTCATCCCAGGGGAGACAAGTGGAGTCTTATCACTTTGAAAAAGCTTTTAAAACAGACAAAACAGTTAAGGAAGCAGAGCATGATGGGTAAATAAGTTAACCAGGCTCCATGTCCGATATTTAAGACCAGTTCCTGTAATCTGTGGTTATTAATGTGTGTGTGTGTGTGTGTGTGTGGTGTGTGTGTGTGTGTGCTTGTATTACTATCTTTATGGGGACATTGATATGTTTACAGTCACACATGGGGACCTCTGACACTATGGGGAAAATAGAAATGATGTGGCCCTATAAATACATGACAATGTTTTTTCCAGAAGTTCCCATAAAGCATAAATAAATAGGTGTAAAGATGTCTTTACATTCACTTCCCAATGGCATGGAAACATGTGTGTGTGTGTGTGTGTGTGTGTGTGTGTGTGTGTGTGTGACATCAACTTTACCTAAAGCTATAATAACAATCACACAAAGTCCTCAAACCCAGTTTCTCTCAACAATCAACAAACAATAGAATATAAATAAAAACAGAAGACTGAAGACATTCACACAAACACTTCTGTCATTAAAGGGACAGTTCAGTATTTTTCAGATGAATGTGTTTGTCATCAGTGTCTTTACTCTGGTGCATCCACACTGACTTACCCCCCACAGTGTGAGCCCAGTTCTGGACCGGTTTTGGTCAAAGCCAAAGTAGTCCCGGCAGGTTTCCTGGGGTCAACAAAATAAAACCTGTTTCTTTTCAAAATAGTATGTGTTGGAATGAGTGATTTATTTACATAACAAAACTGTCACGGAACAAAAACTCACACCTTGTAATAGGTAGGTTTGAGTCATGTGACTATGATGATGTCACGATTTCAGCTGGAGGGCAGGAAGTAACAATGGAGACTGTCGCTATGAAGGAAACCATTGAAGAGAGTGTTTATTGTATGGATTTAGATCCAGTGTCCAAACACCACCCTAACACTAACATCCTACTACACCACCCTAACACTAACATCCTACTACACCAACAGCAGATGAAAGAATAGAAAAGTTTGGAGACTGATTTTTTTTGTCAGTGAGTGGGTCCACAACCTCGGTACCAAAAGCCATTATTAAAAAAAACATTGTTATCCCATTATTTAGAATTTTCTTTTGACTTTTTTTTATCTCAAGTTTGACTTCACTGAAGGGAAGGGTTATGGGGTTGAATATTTATATAAATGTAAAGAGTATACATACATATATACATATATACATATATACATACATACATACATACATATATATATATATATATATATATATATATATATATATATAACTGCTAAGTGAATGCCTCAGGCAACAAAAGCCCAGTAAAGTCGAGGAACCAGAGGGGCTATCATGGAGGGACAAACCCTTGCATGGCGTGTACCATTGGCAAATTGAGGAAGTGGCTGATATGGAAAAGACATACCAGTGGCTGGAAAAGGCTGGACTAAAGGACAGCACAGAGACACTACTCATGGCTGCACAAGAACAAGCCCTGAACACCAGAGCAATAGAGGTTGGGGTCTACCACATCAGACAGGACCCCAGGTGTAGGCTGTGTAGAGAAGCCCCTGAAACAGTCCAGCACATCACAGCAGGTGTAAGATGGTGGCAGGTAAGGCATACATGGAGAGGCATAACCAGGTAGAGGACATACTGTACAGGAACATCTGTAAAGAGTATGGACTGGAGGTCAAGGGTCAAGATGGGAGAACCCCCCAAAGGTGACAGGGAACAAACAGGCCAAGATCCTGTGGGACTTCCAGATCCAGACTGACAAGATGGTGATGGCCAATCAGCCTGACATAGTGGTGGTGGATAAACATGAGAAGACAGTGGTGGTGATAGATGTAGCAGTCCCCAGTGATAGCAACATGAGAAAGAAAGAACATGAGAAGAGAAGAGAAATACCAAGGGCTGAAAGAGGAGTTAGAGAAAATGTGGAGTGTGAAGGAAACAGTGGTACCAGTAGTGATGGGGGCACTAGGGGCAGTGACCCCCAAGCTGGGACAATGTCTCCAGCAGATACCAGGAACAACATCAGAGATCTGTGTCCAAAAGAGAACATTGTTAGGAACAACTAAGATCCTGCACAGAACCCTCAGGCTCCCAGACCTCTGGTAGAGGACCCGAGTCTGAAGGAGACACCGCCCACGTGGGGCGAGAGGAACATTTATATATATATATATATATATATATATATATATATATTTATATATATTTATATGTATACTTGTGTGTTAGGGTTAGTACCTGGTCCTCCAGAGTTTGTTTAATGTCTCCCTCATCCAACACACACCATTATCAGTCTTCTGCAGAGTATGATGAGAGGTTTATCATTTATCAGTTTTGTTGGAAGAGGGAAACATCTAAAACATGGAGGACAGTAGCTCTGGTGGACCAGGACTGAACACCCCATGGGTTAGTGTGTTTTTCCACTGGTACTCTACAACTACTTGAACATGTGATGTGTGAATTAGATTTGTAGCTTTTCATATAGAATACTACTTCCTGTTTATCAGCCAATGAGACCCCAGCGCTGCATAGTGTCATGGTGTGCTGTTAGTGCTGACTGGATTAGAGGTCTGGATAAGAGCTATGAGTCAGTGTGGAGATGTAGCAGAGCACATTATGGTTAGTTATTAGTGCTGCAGCTGTCAGAATCATCTAGATCTGCTCACACACACTCAATGGTCTAGATGACACTTCCTTTATTAATGCCACATACTGCAGCTTTCTGACATGTGAGATAAAGTGTACTCAAAATGACTCTGCTCATGATCATGTCACAAATAATACCACAGGTGGAACCCCACTCCCCTTCCTTTCATCTATAGTCTGTCCGTCCATGGGGGTGGATCTGTCCTTCACTGTGGTTTTCCTTAAGATTTCTGCTGTCCCACTGGAAGTTTTTACTGCTGAGAAGGAGGAGCTAAGGACAGGGGGAGGGGTTAAGGACAGAAGGACCTTAAAGAAAGATATTTATCTGCCACTGGGGTAAATATATGAACCTAAAAACACAGCCTATAAAACAATGGTAATTGTTAACCAGACTTCCATCCATCAGTTGAAGTAAATGTAAGCGTGTGTTTGTCTCTTGTCGCTGTAGTTGTTTCTGGTGAAAGGAAGAAATATCTGCTGTTCACTTCACTTAGTTTGGTTGGTTGTAATTTCAAATAAAACAATACAACAAACGTATAGTATGAGCTTCATTCATTCATTATCTGAACCCACTTTATCCTCACTAGGGTCGCGGGGGTCACTGGGGGCCTACTTGTTTGTCTACTATTTATGGTTTTGTCGTGAGGACGAGTTATTGAGACATTTTTCAGCTTAATTTTTTCTTCTCTCGTGCTCTAGCGATGACATCACCCACTGATAAAAAGTCAGATTTTGGTCTTTTCAGGGTGGATTTACTGAGTTCTCTATCGACAACCGTAAATCACACCCTCATGACAATCACATCCTAAAGACACCACAAAAATGACTGTGTTTGAAAGTTTAAATGAAGTCTGTGCCACAAAGTATGAAGAAGCAGGAGTGTTGGAAAAAAAGGACATTTTTTGTCAGTCCCATTAAGAATGAACGGGGTTTTATTTGTCATAATAATGTGAAATCCATACTTCACATTCACTACTTCTGTGTGCATCAACTTCACTCTGAGCTGTCACAAACCCACCATGTAGCAAATAATAGAAAGACTGTGTCTATTAAAACACCTATAGGAGTGAGATCAAATAATTTAATAAAAATAGTTTTAAGTAATAATCAGATTAAAAGAACACCTAACAATTTTATCCAATGTGGACTGATCAATATTAGATCTATTTCTTCCAAATCTCTGTTAATAAACGATCTAATTAGTGATCACAAAATTGATATTTTAGCTCTGACTGAAACCTGGCTAACATCATTAGAAATCATGGCATTAATTTTCATTGTTATGCAGATGACACACAGCTATATTTATCGATTAAACCTGATCAGACCAGACAAATAGATAAACTAAGTACATGTGTCCAAGACATAAAAACTTGGATGAGTGCCAATTATCTTTTATTGAACCCTGAAAAAACTGAAGTCGTTATAATTGGTCCTAAAAATGCCACAGACTCCCTACCTGACCACATAGTTACTGTAGACAACTTAAGTGGAACACCCAGTGCCACAGTTAAACATTTAGGAGTTTTATTTGATCCACATCTTTCATTCAAAGGGTCAGGGGTCAGAGGTCAGGGCACATTAACCAAACATGCAGAACAGCCTTCTTTCACCTGCGCAACATTAGCCAAAATTAGGAATATTCTGTCTAAAACGACTGCAGAAAAATTAATTCATGCATTTGTTACATCACGATTAGATTATTGTAACTCCTTACTTGTAGCATGTCCTAAATATTCCCTAAAAAGCTTCAACTGGTTCAAAATGCAGCAGCAAGATTATTAACAGGATCAAATAGAAGAGAACACATCACCCCTGTGCTCCAAACCCTGACCCCTGACCCCTAACCCTATCACCCCTGTGCTCCAAACCCTTCACTGGCTTCCAGTTGAGTTTAGAATTAAATTTAAAATCCTCCTCCTTACATATAAAACCATTAATGGTATGGGTTAGGGTTATCTTAAAGATGATCTGGTTCCGTACCAGCCCAATAGAACCCTTCGTTCTCAGAATGCAGGTTTATTGAAAGTTCCTAGGGTTTCTAAAAGTACAGTAGGAGCTAGAGCCTTTAGTTACCATGGTTACTGTCTTATGGAATCATCTTCCCTTTAATATTAAAGACGCAGAAACAGTCTCTACATTTAAAATTAGGTTGAAAACATTCCTGTTTGAGAAAGCCTATGGTCAGGTTAGTTAAAAATGATGTGACTCATATATCATGTATACATGATGTATGAGTCACAGTTCAGTCTAGGCTGCCCTAGGAGTTAGAATGCTGGGGGAAGTACAGACACGGAGTTCTTTCTTCTCTTTCTCTCTCTCACACCTGTTTCTGTCATTTTTATAACATATCTTTCATACCAAGTCTGTTCATGACTAGTCACCTGGTGTCCCCTTTCCCCCCCCCCCCCCTGGGGGGAGTGGTGGCTCTCCTGACAGTGTCTGCACGGGAGCCATGGACGACAGGATCTGCAGTGTCTCGCCTGTGCCGACCTGTGACCCCGGACCCCCGCCCCTGCCTGTCTGGACCAGCCCCCCCTCCTTCATTTATAAATGGACGTTCATCTATAGTCTGTCCGTCCATGGGAGTGGATCTGTCCTTCAATGTGGTTCTACCCAAGATTTCTTCTTTTTCCCACTGGGTTTGGAAGTTTTTTCTGCTGAGAAGGAGGGTCTAAGGACAGGGGGAGGGTCTAAGGACAGAAGGAGGGTCTAAGGACAGGAGGAGGGTCTAAGGACAGGGGGAGGAGCTAAGGACAGGGGGAGGGTCTAAGGACAGGGGATGCCTGGGACTTTTCATGTATTTCTGTAGTTGATTGTGTTTTTGTAAAGCCCTGTGAGACGACTTTGTTGTGATTTAGGGCTTTATAAATAAAATTGAATTGAATTGAATTGACATTGGAATAATGAGACCTCATGTGTAACCACTGGGACAATCTGAGGAATCTTTCCTGTTTACTGTAAAAGCCACGTAAACATGGTCCAATTCATTACGCACCAGTAAAAACTGTTTTTTTCGCATTTCATATTAAAACAAAAATCAGAATGTCAATCCTGAGAGAAAGCACGTCTTCTGAGACCAGTTTGCACATTTTAGTGTCAAAGGTTTTGCTCTATTTACAGTGGTACAGGCTGCAAGTTTTTTGTATATATGGGACAGCCATGGCTCAGTTGGGAGAGCAGGTTGTCCATTGACTGAAGGGTTGGCGGTTTGATTCCTGCGCTGTCCTAGTCAGTCCGTTGTGTCCTTGGGCAAGAAATTTTACCCTCCTTACCTCCAGTGTCACTCACACTGGTGTATGAATGTTGGGTGGTGGTCATAGGGGCCGTAGGCACGAAATGGCAGCCACGCTTCTGTCAGTCTGCCCCAGGGCCACTTTGACTACATATGTAGTTTACCACCACCAGAGGGAGCATGTGAGAGTGAATGAATAAATGGATCAATATTGTAAAGCGCCATAGAAATATTAATATTATTATTACTATTATTATTATTATTACTATTGTATAAGAAGTCAGAATTCTAAATAAAACAAACCATAATATACCCCTGTGCCTTACATTACATGCAAACATATGGGGACTTATATAAAAACACTAAAGAATTTTTCTCCATCACTGTTCTGGTTATATTTTCATATTTTTATCTATATTGTTAAGCATCATTTATCGGCTTTGAAACATCTTTTTTTCCAGTCTTTCTTGCTTCAGTACATGTGAAATTTGAATAAGGTGGGCATAAAAAGCTTTGGCTTCAGCCCAAAGCTTTTTTGGTCAGTTTTGCTTTTTCTGTAGCTGTTTTCTGTCACCAATTGTTTAGTTTGTTTTTGACCAAGACGAATAGAGCAAACAAACAAACAAACATGCACTTCTACTGGGGGTGTCAGGAGGTTTAGGCTGGACATTTATTTTATTTTTATTTATTATAGAGGGATAATGTCCCAGTGTCTGTGGGCTCAGGGTGTTTGGTGTCTGCACTCAGTTCATGTCGACTTTCTCCAGAGCTACCACTGAGTCTGTGCTGTTCTTTGGATTAGGGTGCTTTCACACCAACATGAGTTGGTGTGCACTAAATCAAGCGGACCGAAACCTCCAAAAAGAGGTGGTCTCGGTCCGCTTGACACGGCACCAAATGCCAAGCTTTGGTGCGGTCCCTTTGGTGTGAACGTGAACTCGGGTCCAAACCATCGACCTTTGGTCAAAACTACCTGTTGTTCGTAGCATAGTTAGCATGACCACATTCCTGTAAATCACGAGTCTCCTCAGCCTGAAATGACGCGCTGTGCGTCTTCGGCGACTCCAACGTATAAGCACATTGTTCTCCAGACGCAGCCTTGATTCACTCACAACTTGAATATTTTACCAGAAATGTTCAATACAGAGAAAATAATAAACAACTATCAGAACAAGTACCAATGTGTGAATGTGTCGCTACATTTTGGGTCAAAATTGACGCTTATTTCTACCTGAAGAAAAATGAAACGTTAATGGAACCAACTCTGGTTCGTTTGCTGGTGTGAAAGCGGACCACATTAGAACCTTTATAAACATAGTAACAATTTCACTGGCACTGGCGTGCACAGATAGACGTCAGGTGGTGCTCGAGCAATTGCCCCTTGCCCTCAGTGTCAAGCAAGTGCCCTCCGTGTCCCAACTTCTTTTTTTTTAAACACACACACACAACCTGCAGCGCTGCGCAGCCTCGACTTGCCCCGCCCCATGTCGTAACGTGAACATCATGAGGAGAGGACATGATCGTAGTAACAGCTGCAAAAACTGCGATCACGTGAGCCGTCATTCGTTCATCCTCTGTTAAAACAGCAGCCACTCAAATGTCACCTGTGCTCATATTCCGAAAATTAACTTTTTTAAACCGGTGACATGAAATTACATCCGTAATTCAAATGACCACAGTTCCTCGACTATTTACGGTAGAGACATAATTCCCAGATTGTGAAAGGCCATAAGATAAACTTTCCAGTGATATACCACACATTACGGTAACTTGCTGTGGGCGCTTCCGAGCTTCTGCTGGAAATACAAAATAAAATCCAGGAAGTAGAGAAGAAAGAGGAGCTTTGTGGTCAGTCAAGCAGAAGTTGAAAGTTTGTAGTGGTGTTTTAGTGCTTGTATATAGTAAATAACATTTGTAAATAATAGTATTTTTGTTTCCAAAGGGTTTTGAGTGTTTTTGTGTCGTTGTTGGTTAGTTAAGTTTTTGGTCATATAACCACTGTATGATCTGTAACATGTAACTAATGACAAATACTGAGGACATTTACACAGCTCCATGGTTCTATGTGGAAGAGGAGAACTCCTTAGAGATGTGAGGAGTGTAGTAATGAATTTAACCTGCTGATGGAGGGGAACTGTTTTACACCATTTTACAGCACCTAAAAAACGCCTGGACATTTACACATATTTTAGGCTGTAACTTGGCACCTGAAAGTGTAAAATAAAAAAAACTTTTTGAGAAAAGTAAAATATGTATATTTACATTTCTGCTATCTCAGAAATTTTGGATCTGTTTATTTGAATATGAATATAAAGAAAAACATAATGAAAATTCAAATCCGCTTTTTCCTTTTTTTGTTATTTAACACTGTTTTTATTATCTATAATTTATAATGAGAAAATATGTACATATATACATATTTTCACATCTACATGTGTTCTGGAAAAAAATCTTTCAGATAGAGCATTTTTTGGCACATTTATAGAGAAAAAAGTTAAAAAGGGCCAGGTGGAATGGAACTATTACAGTACTAAAAGGATTATACAGTAAAATTTTTTCATTCTTCATCCTCACATCACTCCATGGTGCTGTTAGTATGTCCATATTATCTGTTGTCAAAAATAATTAATATTTGGATCACTATTTCATATTTAAAATGATTATATATGCAAATTTTAACTATGACAAAACATCAAACATAAGGATTTTTAAGGATAATTACTCAAATGTATACAGTAAAATATTTTCATTCTTCATCCACACATCAGTCACTGGTGCTGTTAGTATGGTAATGTTATCAGTTGCCAAGAATAATTAATATTTGGATCACTATTTCACTTTTAAAATGCTTATATGCGTATGTCCACATATGTGGACACCAGATCCTAAGGGGTTAAGATGTTTAAATAAATGCTGTTACAGAAAATGCGTTCCTGATTTTTTTATTTAAAAAAATCTCACACTGTTATATTAAGACAACCAATGGTTCTACACGCTGCATAAACTGCCCTTTTTTTCCCACTGAGCACCTGCCCCCCAAAATGTCTGTGTACGCCACTGTTCACTGGCTAGTGTGGAGCAAATAACCAAACTAGTGGTGTGAAAGCACCCTTAAATAAATAAACTTATATAGTTCTGTTCCACCTTCATGGTGCTCAAAGCTCCTTACATTAGCCTCTCATTCACCCATTCACACACACACTCATAGGTTTCTAAGGTCAAAGGTCAGTCCTACTGGGGGCCTAAGTCAGGGTTCAGTGTCTTGCCCAAGGACACTTCGACATGTGGACAGCCAGAGCCGGGACGCGAACCGCCAACCACTCGGCCATTGGGCGACCCACTCTACCAACTGACCCACAGCTGGTTTGGAAACCTAACGGTTCAATCAAAGGCTCAGATCTGAAGTTGGTAAAAACTGCAGAAAAAAATTAATTGGCATCAAATCACCCACATCTCTTGAAGACCTGTTCCAACTATCACTTTTTAAACAAATGTATCACATGTGTTAAATACAGAATATGTTTTATTGAACTGGGGAAGGAGGTTTAGGGTCCCACTAAAACTAACAGATACAAACACTGGTTCATCCCACTGTCAATGACACTCATTAATAAACTAATGGCACAGAATGGACCGGAACATTCCAGACGTGGTGGAGCCTTAACTAATGTGTTAAGATTTATGTGACTGTGGAATTATTCTTATTATTATGATATTTTTTTATTTTAGTATATTATTATTTTTGGCTTTTATTGTATATTTTTGTATTAAAGTATTTGAATGACTGTATTTATTGTGGGTATGAATATAAGGGGGGGTGAATGAATGTCCTGTCTGCAGCAGAACCTTCTGTCCAAGACTAATGTCTGACAAATAAAACACTTTGACTTTGATAATGAACATTAATGAACATTTCTGTAAATGAATCAAATTGTAGCCAAAGGATTGGAAGTCCTCAGACATGCACTTATACTATGTGTGTGTGTGTGTGGGGGGGGGGGGGGGCAGTAAGGCTGGTCATTCAGAACCAGGATAACTTGTGGATGTTTTCTATTGGCTCAGTGTTTTTCTCCACCTGATTGGGCCACCGTCACATGACTATCACTGTTTATATATGACTCTCACTGATCCAGCAGCGCATGTCCTCAGTGCTGTGCTCAGGGGTCAGAGGTCACAGCGCATGTCCTCAGTGCTGTTCTCAGGGGTCAGAGGTCACAGCAGGAGGCTTCTGTCTGTCTGTCTGTCTGGGAGCTAATCCTTCCTCCTCAGCTCTTTCCCATCAGCACCTCTGCTGCCTAAGTGGGTGTTTACACGTCTGCACGTCCACACAAATCTGTGTGTGTGTGTGTGTCTGCTTTACACACATGTATGAGTATGTGCATAAACTGCCAGTTGCTAAAGAAGAAATGCGGGGTCAGAGGTCACTCATAAAGTTTTTCTTTCACTGGTCTCAGTCCACAGCTGGTTTTTCTGAAACATCCAACTGACTCCTTTTATTTAGTTTTGATTCAAAATGTTGTGATTTGTATGGATAGGTTAATAGCAGTAGCTTAGCAGCGCTATCCCAATTCATTCCATATATGGGTGTAGTGGTGCTTTATCGGCAGGGATAAGCTTAACCTAAAATGCAGTAAAAATACACTAAAATACACAAAAAATTTAGTAAAATGTAGTAAAAATACATTAAATACTCTAAAATTAGAGTAAGATGCAGTAAAAATACACTCAAATACACTAAAAATACAGTAAAGTGTAGTAAAAAATATACTAAATATAGAGTAAAAAGTAGTAAAAATACACTAAAAGACACTAAAAATAGAGTAAAATATAGTAAAAATACCCTCGAGTTGCATGTTATTTGGGTATGTGATTGGATGTATGCAGAGATAGCATACATCCCACTTGGGAAGGTGCTTCTCTCTTAGCACAAAATGTGGCTGCTAAATTTAACCTGTCAAAATGACAATCCAGAGTGTGGGCCCAGGCGCAGAGTCATAGAGTAAAACACTTCTCTGTGCATCCACTTTACTCTGAGCTGTCACAAACCCACCATGTAGCAAATAATAGAAAGACTGTGTCTATTCCCTGTGTAGTTAATAATAAACCCCGTATAGTTAAAAATAAACCTAATATTAAAAAACCTATAGGAGTGAGATCAAATAATTTAATAAAAATAGTTTTAAGTAATAATCAGATTAAAAGAACACCTAACAATTTTATCCAATGTGGACTGATCAATATTAGATCTATTTCTTCCAAATCTCTGTTAATAAACGATCTAATTAGTGATTACAAAATTTATATTTTAGCTGTGACTGAAACCTGGCTGCAGCAGGATGAATATGTCGCATTAAATGAATCCACGCCACCAACTCATGTGAACTATCACACAGCCAGAACCAGTGGCCGTGGTGGAGGAGTGGCAGTAATATCCCACTCCAGTTTAGGTCTTAGTCCTAAAATTAATCATAAAACTAATCCCACTTACCACTCCTTTGAAAGTCTAGTTTCATCCATTACTTTCCCCAACTGCAGAAACCAAAAACCAGTCCTTTTTGTCATAGTCTACCGCCCTCCTGGCCCTTATTCACAGTTTTTATTAGAAGTCTCTGACTTTCTATCCAGTGTAGTGTTGAACTGGGATAGGATTATAATAGTTGGTGATTTGAACATACATGTTGATAACAACACTGACTCTCTTAGTAATGCATTTAGTGACCTACTAGACGGATTAGGCTTTATCCAAAATGTTCATAAACCAACCCACATTCACAGACATACTCTTGATCTGATCTGAACACTTGGTGTTGAAATTAATGACCTCGTCGTTTTTACCCATAATCCCATACTCTCAGATCACTTTTTAATGACCTTCCAGGTTTTGTTTGAGGATATTTCTACCTCAGTGATTAAAACACAAATGAAAAGGATACTATGTTACCGTGCTGTCTCAAAGTACAAAGAGTTAATTCAGTCACTATTTGTGTCTATGTCATGTGATTATGTAAAGGACACATTTAGTCCCAGTATAAGTGATGAGTTAGTCGATAGTACCATGCTCACACTACAAACTACGTTAGATATAGTTGCCCCCCTCAAGTTAAAAACTACTAAGGTTAGATTAACCTCCCCATGGTACAACGCTGACACTCGCTCCATTAAACAAACAACACCTAAATTAGAGGCAATGGAGGCGATCCAACTTAGAAGATTCTCTCAATGCCTGGAAAAATATCTTAATAAAGTATAATCCATCTTTGCGTACAGCCAAAACTAGATATTACTCATCCATAATAGAAGAAAACCAGAATAATCCTAGATTCCTGTTCAGTACTGTAGCCAAACTGACAAACAGACACACCTCCATGGAACCAGTTATTCCATCCACGCTCCATTCTGATGATTTCCTGCAGTTCTTTAACAATAAAATATCAACTATTAGAGACAAAATAGACACATTTCTCCCAAACATTAGATCAGAAAAAGCAGTGGTTTCAAACCTAGGCCCTTTAATAAATCCCTCTGTAACACTAAATAATTTCACCACTGTAGACCAAACTGATGTCATATCTATTATCATGTCTTCCAAATCATCACCTGCCTCTTAGATCCAATTACAACTAAACTCTTTAAAAAGATTCTGCCCCTAATTATTAACACTGTCCTAAATATAATTAACACTTCATTAATTACTGGATATGTGCCGCAGTCATTTAAATATGCTGTTATTAAACCAATTCTGAAAAAGCCTACCCTAGATCCTGACATTTTAGCCAATTATAGGCCTATATCCAATTTGCCCTTCCTGTCAAAGGTTTTAGAACGAGTAATAGTTAAACAGCTGTGCCAATACCTGCAGGATAATAGTTTATTTGAACAGTTTCAGTCTGGCTTTCGTGCCCATCATAGCACTGAAACAGCGTTAGTTAAAGTTACTAATGACTTATTATTAGCCGCTGACATCGGATTAATATGGGTCCTGGTGTTATTAGACCTTAGTGCAGCCTTTGACACCATTGACCACAGTATCTTAGTGCACAGATTAGAATGTGATATAGGTATTAGAGGAGCAGCCCTCTGCTGCTTTAAATCATATTTATCTAATCGCTACCAATTTGTTCACATCAACAAACAATCATCGCAGTCCTCCAGAGTTAATTATGGCGTTCCTCAAGGGTCAGTTCTTGGGCCTATTTTGTTTACGCTATATATGCTCCCTTTAGGTAACATCATTACAAATCATGGCATTAATTTTCATTGTTATGCAGATGACACACAGCTATATTTATCGATTAAACCTGATCAGACCAGACAAATAGATAAACTAAGTACATGTGTACAAGACATAAAAATTTGGATGAGTGCCAATTATCTTTTACTGAACCCTGAAAAAACTGAAGTCGTTATAATTGGTCCTAAAGATGCGAGAGACTCCCTACCTGACCACATAGTTACTCTGGACAACTTAAGTGTAACACCCAGTGACACAGTTAAAAATTTAGGAGTTTTATTTGATCCAGATCTTTCATTCAAAATGCACATTAACCAAACTTGCAGAACAGCCTTCTTTCACCTGCGCAACATTAGCCAAAATTAGGAATATTCTGTCTAAAACGACTGCAGAAAAATTAATTCATGCATTTGTTACATCACGATTAGATTATTGTAACTCCTTACTTGTAGCATGTCCTAAATATTCCCTAAAAAGCTTCAACTGGTTCAAAATGCAGCAGCAAGATTATTAACAGGATCAAATAGAAGAGAACACATCACCCCTGTGCTCCAAACCCTGACCCCTGACCCCTAACCCTATCACCCCTGTGCTCCAAACCCTTCACTGGCTACCAGTTGAGTCTAGAATTAAATTTAAAATCCTCCTCCTTACATATAAAACCATTAATGGTATGGGTTAGGGTTAGGGGTCAGGGGTTAATGGTATGGGCCCCTCTTATCTTAAAGATGATCTGGTTCCGTACCAACCCAATAGAACCCTTCGTTCTCAGAATGCAGGTTTACTGAAAGTTCCTAGGGTTTCTAAAAGTACAGTAGGAGCTGGAGCCTTTAGTTACCATGGTTACTGTCTTATGGAATCATCTTCCCTTTAATATTAAAGACGCAGAAACAGTCTCTACATTTAAAATTAGGTTTAAAACATTCCTGTTTGAGAAAGACTATGGTCAGGTTAGTTAAAAATGATGTGACTCATATATCATGTATACATGATGTATGAGTCACAGTTCAGTCTAGGCTGCCCTAGGAGTTAGAATGCTGGGGGAAGTACAGACACTGAGTTCTTTCTTCTCTTTCTCTCTCTCACACCTGTTTCTGTCATTTTTATAACATATCTTTCATACCAAGTCTGTTCATGACTAGTCACCTGGTGTCCCCTTTCCCCCCTCCCCCCCTGGGGGGAGTGGTGGTTCTCCTGACAGTGCCTGCACGGGAGCCATGGACGACAGGATCTGGAGTATCTCGCCTGTGCTGACCTGTGACCCCGGACCACCGCCCTTGCCTGTCTGGACCAGCCCCCCTTCCTGCATTTATAAATGGTAAATAGTAAATGTTCTGCATTTATATAGTTCTTTTCCACCTTCATGGTGCTCAAAGCGCTTTACATTAGCCTCTCATTCACCCATTCACACACACACTCATACACCAGTAGGTTTCTAAGGTCTACGGTAAGTCCTACTGGGGGCCTAAGTTAGGGTTCAGTGTCTTGCCCAAGGACACTTCGACATGTGGACAGCCAGAGCCGGGACGCGAACCGCCAACCTCTCGGTCATTGGGCGACCCACTCTGTCAACTGAACCACAGCCGCCCATGGGACGTGGACGTGGACGTAAATGGACGTTCATCTATAGTCTGTCCGTCCATGGGAGTGGATCTGTCCTTCAATGTGGTTCTCCTCAAGATTTCTTCTTTTTCCCACTGGGTTTGGAAGTTTTTTCTTGCCGAGAAGGAGGGTCTAAGGACAGGGGGAGGGTCTAAGGACAGGGGGAGGGTCTAAGGACAGAAGGAGGGTCTAAGGACAGGGGGAGGGTCTAAGGACAGGGGGAGGGTCTAAGGACAGAGGGAGGGTCTAAGGACAGAAGGAGGGTCTAAGGACAGGGGGAGGGTCTAAGGACAGGGGGAGGGTCTAAGGACAGAAGGAGGGTCTAAGGACAGGGGGAGGGTCTAAGGACAGGGGGAGGGTCTAAGGACAGGGGGAGGGTCTAAGGACAGAGGGAGGGTCTAAGGACAGGGGGAGGGTCTAAGGACAGAGGGAGGGTCTAAGGACAGGGGATGCCTGGGACTTTTCATGTATTTCTGTTGTTGATTATGTTTTTGTAAAGCCCTCTGAGACAACTTTGTTGTGATTTAGGGCTTTATAAATAAAATTGAATTGAATTGAATTGAATTGATACAGAGCACATGTTACGAGCTGTTTGATTACAGGTTTGAATGAGCAGCACACTTGTAATATGGACTGGAAACAATCCAACACAGTGTGGATTTGATGAACTATTTATTAGATGAAGTTATTTGTGTTCTCATTGTGATATTTGTACAGATATGTTGGTGAGTGGGAGGCTTTCAGTACGGCAGAATACGGTAGGAAGTGGAGAAGGACAGCGGCCATTATAAATCGAGGGACTGCTGAGGATATCGAGGATGCTGATGAGTCACAGTACGTGTATGAAGAGGAGGACGTCAGTGATGGTGGTAGTGATGATGAAGAAGCTGTGTGGCTTGACTCTGGGAGTGAACCAGATCTACTGTAGGGTGTGACACGAACACAGAAGGTAGTGAATGAACTTGTGCAGATTCTGTGACATCATGGGCATGAGGATTAACTGAAGGACTCAAGGACCCTCCTGTCCACTCCAAAAGTCAGTCTGAAGGAGCGTCATTACATTTACTATGAGATGGAAAATGTTGTCTGAAGCTCATTAATACACTGCCCCTGCTACATTAATGTGGATGAGAGGCCTATTTTTAAGTCAAGTGGGGCTCAGTTCTGGCCCATCCTGGGAAAGGCAGAAGAGTCTGACCCATTCGCCGTTGCACTTTACAGTGGAACATCTAAGACTTGGTGGAAGGGATGAATAAACTCCACCTATTGTCCTTCAACACAATGGGGTAGCAGTGAAAACCTTTATCTGTGATACTCCAGCTAGAGCTTTCCTGAAAAACATCACCTACCACACAGGATATAATGACAGTGGGGTGTGTGAGGAGATGGGTGAATGGAACGGAACAGTGGTGTACAACTCTAAAGGGAAAATTCCTGCAAAGACAGACGCAAAGTTCTGCCGTGGAGAACACAAAGGGCACCAAATTAGAGACACTCCTGTTAAGAGGTAGCCTAGGATCTAGTCTGTCCCCACTGGCTGCAAATGGTATTTGCTACGGGGAGACAGACAAGACAGCCTCGGATCTGAAAATCCCAACTGGGTCGGACCAATCAAATCGCGAGGGGCGGGATTGGAGCCCGCCCTGCCTCATGACGGCACAAATACGACACGTAATGTTGTAGTCGCAGAGACGTAGCAGCTAGCACACCAAAGAGAAGAAGAAGGCGTAGCTGCTAGCTAGCACACATTGCCGTAACACCAGTTGCTAGCTGCTAGACAACATGGCTCATCACCAGGAACAACCATTGGAGCTGGCTTTGGCAGCAACGCTAGGTGATTTAAAATTACAGTTTTCCCTGCGAGAGGAGCAGAAAACGGCACTTAAGCTGTTTTTGGAAAAAAGGGACGTTGTCGGAGTTTTGCCCACCGGGTATGGCAAAAGTTTGATTTATCAGCTGGCTCCGCTAGTGGGACGACGCATGGGTCTGCACAACCCGCTGGTGATCGTTGTGTCACCCCTTTTAGCCCTAATGGATGACCAGTTGCAAGAGGCAGAAAAACTGGGAATACGAGCAGCACAACTCGGCAAAGGCGACCCGGAGGAGATCCGAAGCGGCCGGTGCCAAATAGTGTACGGGAGTCCTAGCTAAGCTGCTGCACTCGTTTTGAGACTATATTCTGGTGTGTTCTTCCGGTGACGCTGTCTACGAAATCCATGTTCATCGCTCTGACTGGTTACCCATCCAATAGCGTGGCGTTGTGTAAAGAGAAAACTTGACAGACAGCGGTTATCCCGCCCACAAATTCGCCCAGACTTTCTAGACTTGCCCCCGTAGCAAATACCATTTGCGGCCACTGGGGACAGTCTAGATCCTAGGCTAGTTAAGGGCAGGAGTGCTGTGTGTGATGTCATTTGGGCTGAATCCCATTCCACCCCTACCACCTACCCACTTTAGTACGTCCACGTGTAGGGGTAAGGGTGTGTCAGGTCGGGTTAAGGCAGAGGGGTAGGGGGAAGGGGAGGGGAGGGGCTTTAGACTCCTTCAAAAACAGATTTTCCAGAGACAGACTCCAAACAGAGGGGGTACAAGAAATTTCCCAGAATACAATGCAAATCCTTTTAAAAATGGTGGTATGTACAACAAAAGTACACATATGTAGTATTTTTAATTAAGAGTTTTTCAGTTGTGATCACTGTTGTGTTGTATAAAGTTTGACATTGTCACAATGTGTAATTGTCATTTTCTACATAAAATACACATGAAAAAAATGGCCATTTCCATAAAGGTGTAGTAATGGGTGGATGTGTACAAGTACTGTGATTGTACACAGATATTAAAGGTGTAGTAATGGGTGGATGTGTAGAAGTACTGTGCTTGTGAAATTTGCCTTTGAGTAGTAAATGAGTACATGTAAACTTTTAGCTGTTTTGTAAAATAATAATAAAAAAAAAGACAAAGTTTGGCCCTTGATTTCATCCCAGATTAAAATTTTGACCCACTGTCAATTTGAGTTTGACCCCCCTGCCCTATCCCACCCAAATACTGCCTCTGGTTCAGTTTCATCATACAAATATTCACTATTTTAGCCACTTTAGAACTGGGACAACATTTACACTTCTGCAGAGTTCACATTATCAGATTGAGGGTTAAGGGAGGAATTAGAATTCACCCTTTGTCTTATTTTGTTTCATTTACAAAGACCACCAAGTTCCAACGTGGACTGGACTATAAATTAAACTGGACTATAAATTAAACTGGACTATAAATTAAACTGGACTATAAATTAAACTGGACTATAAATTAAACTGGACTATAAGTTAAACTGGACTATAAATTAAACTGGACTATAAATTAAACTGGACTATAAGTTAAACTGGACTATAAATTAAACTGGACTATAAGTTAAACTGGACTATAAATTAAACTGGACTATAAGTTAAACTGGACTATATTTTAAACTGGACTATAAATTAAACTGGACTATAAATTAAACTGGACTATAAGGTGAATTAATCCATATATCAGTCCCACTGTGGTATTTGTCGAACTAGTTAATATAGAACTAGTTAATATAGAACTAGTTAATATAGAACTAGTTAATATAGAACTAGTTAATATACAGTAACAATAACTGCCTCATGTCCAATAATCTACAACTACTAGGACTGAACAACAACTGTAAGGTTATTTAATCAGTTTGCTGTTTACTTTGTAGGACAGAACAGTAGGCCAAGGTGGTACTTTATTTTCTATTCTTTTGAGTCCCTTCTGTTGATTAATTTAAAAGTTGAGACATTGCCTAGCCTGTAAAGTAAAAAAAAAAGTCAACTGAATCATATCTGCTCGAATCAAATCGTGGGGGGATTCTTAAGTGTCGAAAATAATCGAATCATTGGCTTGAAAATCTGTATCGAATCATCAGGATCGAATTTACACCCCTAGTTAACAGGGTGGTGCAGTGGTTAACAGGGTGGTGCAGTAGTTAACAGGGTGGTGCAGTAGTTAACAGGGTCGTGCAGTGGTTAACAGGGTGGTGCAGTAGTTAACAGGGTGGTGCAGTAGTTAACAGGGTGGTGCAGTGGTTAACAGGGTGGTGCAGTAGTTAACAGGGTGGTGCAGTGGTTAACAGGGTGGTGCAGTAGTTAACAGGGTGGTGCAGTGGTTAACAGGGTGGTGCAGTAGTTAACAGGGTGGTGCCGTGTTTAACAGGGTGGTGCAGTAGTTAACAGGGTGGTGCAGTGGTTAACAGGGTGGTGCAGTGGTTAACAGGGTGGTGCAGTAGTTAACAGGGTGGTGCAGTAGTTAACAGGGTGGTGCAGTAGTTAACAGGGTGGTGCAGTGGTTAACAGGGTGGTGCAGTAGTTAACAGGGTGGTGCAGTGGTTAACAGGGTGGTGCA
>CM035798.1:6146332-6151332 GCA_020466265.1 Siphamia tubifer | reverse complement strand
CAGGGTTTGGAGCACAGGGGTGATAGGGTTAGGGGTCAGGGGTCAGGGTTTGGAGCACAGGGGTGATGTGTTCTCTTCTATTTGATCCTGTTAATAATCTTGCTGCTGCATTTTGAACCAGTTGAAGCTTTTTAGGGAATATTTAGGACATGCTACAAGTAAGGAGTTACAATAATCTAATCGTGATGTAACAAATGCATGAATTAATTTTTCTGCAGTCGTTTTAGACAGAATATTCCTAATTTTGGCTAATGTTGCGCAGGTGAAAGAAGGCTGTTCTGCAAGTTTGGTTAATGTGCCCTGACCTCTGACCCCTGACCCTTTGAATGAAAGATCTGGATCAAATAAAACTCCTAAATGTTTAACTGTGTCACTGGGTGTTCCACTTAAGTTGTCCAGAGTAACTATGTGGTCAGGTAGGGAGTGTCTCGCATTTTTAGGACCAATTATAACGACTTCAGTTTTTTCAGGGTTCAATAAAAGATAATTGTCACTCATCCAAGTCTTTATGTCTTGGACACATGTACTTAGTTTATCTATTTGTATATATGTGTCAGTGTATGTAATATTATGATAATATATTCAGTATTGATTAAGTTATAGTGTGATATGTCTATGTTTGACACAAACATTGTTACAGATGTTAATTTGGAGACATGTCACCTTTGACCTCCAGAGATCTGAAAAACTATTGGCCGTGGGTGATAACACCAATTATGAGAATTGTAGAAATCGTCATTCAATATTGTTTGGTACCAATCTGAAAGTTCAGTGACCCTCCGTCAGGCTTAAGGTTTTAAAAGACTTTAATTTTCTACAAAACCCACCGTGCACCTTATGTATGGATTAATTCTGCTTATGTTTAGTGACTGGGAATTTGAACATTTTATTTCATAATTTTATCTTTTTATCTCATAATTTTAACTTTTTATCTCATAATTTTAACTTTTTATCTCATAATTTTAACTTTTTATCTCATAATATGAACTTTTTATCTCATAATTTTAACTTTTTATTTCATCATTTTATCTTTTTATCTCATAATTTTAACTTTTTATCTCATAATATGAACTTTTTATCTCATAATTTTAACTTTTTATCTCATAATATGAACTTTTTTCTCATAATTTTAACTTTTTATCTCATAATATGAACTTTTTATCTCATAATTTTAACTTTTTATCTCATAATATGAACTTTTTATCTCATAATTTTAACTTTTTATTTCATAATTGTATCTTTTTATCTCATAATTGTAACTTTTTATCTCATAATTTTAACTTTTTATTTCATAATTTTAACTTTTTATCTCATAATTTTAACTTTTTATCTCATAATTTTAACTTTTTATCTCATAATTTTAACTTTTTATCTCATAATTTTAACTTTTTATCTCATAATTTTTACTTTTTATTTCATAAATTTTACTTTTTATCTCACAATTTTGACTTCATGCAAAGCCCAGTGCTTCACTGACAGTGCACCATATAGGGTGGGACATCCAGTAACACCCTTAAAATGTGGGTTTAACAGTTAAAACCACCATTTTAACTTATTCACAGACTGAGATATTTAATGTTTAATGGCAGCCATTTTATAATAAAACAATATGGCCACATAAAAACATCGTAGCAAATGCAAACATTTATTTTCTGATTCTATACACCACAACCTTTAGAAAAATATATAAATGAACAAACCCCCCCAAAAAACACCCACTTAAGCTAAAATGGGAACATAATGAACTGGACTGAGTGGTGTATGCAGTGTAATAGTGAACAGTGGTGTAATAGTGAACAGTAGTGTAATAGTGAACAGTAGTGTAATAGTGAACAGTGGTGTAATAGTGAACAGTAGTGTAATAGTGAACAGTGGTGTAATAGTGAACAGTGGTGTAATAGTGAACAGTGGTGTAATAGTGAACAGTGGTGTAATAGTGAACAGTAGTGTAATAGTGAACAGTGGTGTAATAGTGAACAGTGGTGTAATAGTGAACAGTGGTGTAATAGTGAACAGTAGTGTAATAGTGAACAGTGGTGTAATAGTGAACAGTGGTGTAATAGTGAACAGTAGTGTAATAGTGAACAGTGGTGTAATAGTGAACAGTAGTGTAATAGTGAACAGTGGTGTAATAGTGAACAGTAGTGTAATAGTGAACAGTGGTGTAATAGTGAACAGTGGTGTAATAGTGAACAGTGGTGTAATAGTGAACAGTGGTGTAATAGTGAACAGTAGTGTAATAGTGAACAGTGGTGTAATAGTGAACAGTAGTGTAATAGTGAACAGTGGTGTAATAGTGAACAGTGGTGTAATAGTGAACAGTGGTGTAATAGTGAACAGTGGTGTAATAGTGAATAGTAGTGTAATAGTGAACAGTGGTGTAATAGTGAACAGTGGTGTAATAGTGAACAGTGGTGTAATAGTGAACAGTAGTGTAATAGTGAACAGTGGTGTAATAGTGAACAGTGGTGTAATAGTGAAAAGTGGTGTAATAGTGAACAGTGGTGTAATAGTGAACAGTGGTGTAATAGTGAACAGTGGTGTAATAGTGAACAGTGGTGTAATAGTGAACAGTGGTGTAATAGTGAACAGTGGTGTAATAGTGAACAGTGGTGTAATAGTGAACAGTGGTGTAATAGTGAACAGTAGTGTAATAGTGAACAGTGGTGTAATAGTGAACAGTAGTGTAATAGTGAACAGTGGTGTAATAGTGAACAGTGGTGTAATAGTGAACAGTGGTGTAATAGTGAACAGTGGTGTAATAGTGAACAGTAGTGTAATAGTGAACAGTGGTGTAATAGTGAACAGTAGTGTAATAGTGAACAGTGGTGTAATAGTGAACAGTGGTGTAATAGTGAACAGTGGTGTAATAGTGAACAGTGGTGTAATAGTGAACAGTGGTGTAATAGTGAACAGTGGTGTAATAGTGAACAGTAGTGTAATAGTGAACAGTGGTGTAATAGTGAACAGTAGTGTAATAGTGAACAGTGGTGTAATAGTGAACAGTGGTGTAATAGTGAACAGTGGTGTAATAGTGAACAGTGGTGTAATAGGTTCTTCACTGGTAGTAGATTATTATGGTGTTTGTTCACAGACAGAGCAGTGATCCTTCCAGTAGGTTCTGTGTGAAACTTTCTGTGGTAGATTATCCTCAGTGTTCCATGACGTACTGACCCAATGCACAAAGATGACGAAACCTCCCAGAGGTCAAAGATCAGAACAGCAAATTGAACCAACTGTGTCAACACACACACACACACACACAGAACAGGAGGCCCAGGTGTTTAGAGTGAACACATCAGACTGAAAGACAAAGAAAATGAAGAGGAGTTTTTCAGATTAACTTTAAATGTTCATACTGTTTCACAAGTCTCACAAAACTGAAACATCCAATAAAACTGTCCACAGAACGTCAGAAAAGTTAGCATCTCAAAATGAAAGCACACGTCGTGTATAATGTTAAATGAAAATTCAATTACAAAAGTAATTACTAGTTTTATAATTTTTTAATGAAGTAAAAGCCCTCCTCCTTGAACCATGGTGGAGGAGTTTGAGAGTCCAACTTATCCTGGGAGCTATGTTGTCAGGTTCATTTTGCCCCTGGTAAGGTCTCCCATGGCCGATTGGTCCTAGGTGAAGGGTCAGACTAAGAACGGTTCGAAGACCCTGAGGACCAGAAAAAGCAAGAAGCAGTGTACCCGGCCCGGAGGGTTACCAGGGTCCCACCCTGGCGCCAGGCCGGGGCTGGGGCTCGTGGGCGAGCGCCTGGTGGCCGGGCCTTTTCCCATTGGGTCCGGCCGGGTCCAGCCGGAACAGGGGACATGGGATCAGATCCTCGTGGGCCCACCACCTGCGAGGAGAGGCAGAAGGGTCCGGTGCAATGTGGATTGGGCAGCAGACCAAGGCGGGGGCCTTGGCGGTCTGATCCCTGGCTACAGAAGCTGGTTTTAGGGACATGGAATGTTACTTCTCTGGTGGGGAAGGAGCGGGAACTTGTGGGGGAGGTTGAGCGCTATCGACTGGACATAGTCGGCCTCACCTCGACACACAGCGCCGGTTCTGGAACCCGAGTCCTTGAGAGGGGCTGAACCTTGTTCTTTGCTGGAATTGCCCCAGGGGAGAGGCGGAGGGCAGGGGTGGACTTTTTGATAGCCCCCAGATTCTCAGCCTGCATGTTGGGGTTTACCCCAGTGGACGAAAGGGTTGTGTCCCTGCGTTTTCGGGTCGGGGGACGGGTGCTGACTGTTGTCTGTGCATATGCACCAAACAACAGTTCAGATTACCCACCCTTTTTGGAGTCCCTGGGATGGGTGCTGGAAAACACTCCAAAAAGGGACTCTGTTGTCCTACTGGGGGACTTCAACACCCACATTGGCAATGACAGCGTGACATGGAGGGGTATGGTGGGGAGGAATGGGGTGCTTGATCTGAACCGCAGTGGTGTTCAGTTATTGGACTTCTGTGCGAGTCACAATTTGTTCATAACTAACACCATGCTCAAACATAAGGATGTCAATCGGTGCACTTGGCACCAGGGCATCCTAGGTTGTTGGTCGATGATTGACTTTGTAGTCATATCATCAGACCTGCGGCCGCATGTTTTGGACACTCGGGTGAAGAGAGGTTCTGTACTGTCAACCGACCACTACCTGGTGGTGAGTTGGATCAGGTGGCAGGGGAATACGCCACGCTGACCTGGTAGACCCAAACGAGTAGTGCGGGTCTGCGGGGAACACCTAGGCGGATCTTCAACTCGTACCTCCGGCAGAGCTTCAATTGCGTCCCGGGGGTGGAGGGGAGCATTGAGTCCGAATAGGCTATGTTTCGCTCTGCCATTGCTGAAGCGGCCGTGGCGAGCTGTGGTTGTAGGGTGGCTGGGGCCAGTCGTGGCAGTAACCCCCAAACCCGCTGGTGGACTCCAGAGGTGAGGGGAGGGGGCGTCAGGCTGAAGAAGGAGGCCTTCCGGGCTTGGCTGTCCTGTGGGTCTCCAGAAGCAGCTG
>CM035798.1:6128832-6138832 GCA_020466265.1 Siphamia tubifer | reverse complement strand
TTATTGAAATGATTTTGACTTTAATCGCATTATTTTGACATTTTATCTCATGACTTTGTCTTTTTCTGGAGGTCAAAGGTGACATGTGTCCAAATTAAGTTGTTTAACAATATTTGTTTATGTCAAACATAGACATATCATGATATAACTTAATCAATACTGGAACTAATATCATAATATTTCACACACTGATGCATATCTACATATAACCAAATTTTCAATTTGGTTATACATTTAGCAGAAAGGTCAAAATCACATTACTGGTTCTAATTCAATAACAGGTTGTCATAAGCTGCGTTTTCATTACCCTGGGAAATTCGCAAAATGTAAATATCACTACAAAAGCTGGTAATGTTTTCACGCTGTAATTAAGTGGTTTTTCAGACGTTTCGATATTCTAATATATCGCAAAAGTGCAATGGAAACACTTTTCCGCAATTATATGTCACAGGATGTGATGTACATGGTCACATGATCACTTCTCAGAGTGAAAATGGCAGCTGCAGTCACTGTAACCATGACAACCAGAGGTGGGGCAATAAGTCCAAAGTAGGGTCAGGGGCTAGAGCATTTAAAAATAAATAAATGAAAATAAAAAATAAAATTGGCAACAAATGAAGTCAAAGTCATGAGATAAAAAGTTTAAATCATGAAATGAAAAGCCCAAAATTATGAAATAAAAAGTCAAAATCATGAGATAAAATGGAGAAATGAAGACATAAAACACCAATTAGATAAAACATTACATTAGATAAAAAGGCTAAATTCCCAGTGGCGAAGCACAAACAGAATGAATCCGTATATAAGGTACACTGTGGTTTTTTTCAGTGTCGTCTTATAGTCCGGAAAATACAGGAGTCATAAATAAGCAGGAATGAAAATGAGTGAATTTCAATCAATAAATCACAAAATGATATATATATATAAAAATATATATTTATTAAATTCATGGATATTTTAATTGAAATACTGTTGAAAATAAAATGTGGTGGCAGAATGAGATATTCAGTGGGTCAAATGGCCCTTGGGGCCCCCCTGTAGAAGCGCCTCTGGTCATGGTGGACTATAGAGAGGTGAACAGAGGAAGGAGAGGGAGTATGAAGGAGGGGGGGGGGCTTTAAGTGAATAAAGGTTGAAGTCAGAGGGCTAACAGGGGCTCTTTGCACATGAGGCGCCTTCACTTCCCTCACTGGGCCAGCTGTTAGCACCCCCACCCCCCACCCTACCAACACTCCACCACACAAACTTAATCACACTTATACATTTACACACAAACAACATTATACACATGTATGTACAGTATTATAGTACTGTACATACAGTACTGTATTTATGTGTACTATAGTACTGTACATACAGTACTGTATTTATGTGTACTATAGTACTGTACATACAGTACTGTATTTATGTGTACTATAGTACTGTACATACAGTACTGTATTTATGTGTACTATAGTACTGTACATACAGTACTGTATTTATGTGTACTATAGTACTGTACATACAGTACTGTATTTATGTGTACTATAGTACTGTACATACAGTACTGTATTTATGTGTACTATAGTACTGTACATACAGTACTGTATTTATGTTTACTATAGTACTGTACATACAGTACTGAATTTATGTGTACTATAGTACTGTACAGTATTGTATTTATGTGTACTATAGTACTGTACATACAGTACTGTATTTATGTGTACTATAGTACTGTACATACAGTACTGTATTTATGTGTACTATAGTACTGTACATACAGTACTGTATTTATGTTTACTATAGTACTGTACATACAGTACTGAATTTATGTGTACTATAGTACTGTACAGTATTGTATTTATGTGTACTATAGTACTGTACATACAGTACTGTATTTATGTGTACTATAGTACTGTACATACAGTACTGTATTTATGTGTATTATAGTACTGTACATACAGTACTGTATTTATGTGTACTATAGTACTGTACATACAGTACTGTATTTATGTGTACTATAGTACTGTACATACAGTACTGTATTTATGTGTATTATAGTACTGTACATACAGTACTGTATTTATGTGTATTATAGTACTGTACATACAGTACTGTATTTATGTGTACTATAGTACTGTACATACAGTACTGTATTTATGTGTATTATAGTACTGTACATACAGTACTGTATTTATGTGTATTATAGTACTGTACATACAGTACTGTATTTATGTGTACTATAGTACTGTACATACAGTACTGTATTTATGTGTATTATAGTACTGTACATACAGTATTGTATTTATGTGTACTATAGTACTGTACATACAGTACTGTATTTATGTGTACTATAGTACTGTACATACAGTACTGTATTTATGTGTATTATAGTACTGTACATACAGTACTGTATTTATGTGTACTATAGTACTGTACATACAGTACTGTATTTATGTGTACTATAGTACTGTACATACAGTACTGTATTTATGTGTATTATAGTACTGTACATACAGTACTGTATTTATGTGTATTATAGTACTGTACATACAGTACTGTATTTATGTGTACTATAGTACTGTACATACAGTACTGTATTTATGTGTATTATAGTACTGTACATACAGTACTGTATTTATGTGTATTATAGTACTGTACATACAGTACTGTATTTATGTGTACTATAGAACTGTACATACAGTACTGTATTTATGTGTACTATAGTACTGTGCATACAGTACTGTATTCATGTTTACAATAGTACTGTACATACAGTACTGTATTTATGTGTACTATAGAACTGTACATACAGTACTGTATTTATGTGTACTATAGTACTGTGCATACAGTACTGTATTCATGTTTACAATAGTACTGTACATACAGTACTGTATTTATGTGTACTATAGTACTGTACATACAGTACTGTATTTATGTGTACTATAGAACTGTACATACAGTACTGTATTTATGTTTACTATAGTACTGTACATACAGTACTGTATTTATGGTAAATAGTAAATGTTCTGCATTTATATAGTTCTTTTCCACCTTCATGGTTCAAAGCGCTTTACATTAGCCTCTCATTCACCCATTCACACACACACTCATACACCAGTAGGTTTCTAAGGTCAAAGGTCAGTCCTACTGGGGGCCTAAGTCAGGGTTCAGTGTCTTGCCCAAGGACACTTCGACATGTGGACAGCCAGAGCCGGGACGCGAACCGCCAACCTCTCGGTCATTGGGCGACCCACTCTACCACTGAACCACAGCCGCAATAGTACTATAGTACTGTACATACAGTACTGTATTTATGTTTACAATAGTACTGTACATACAGTACTGTATTTATGTGTACTATAGTACTGTACATACAGTACTGTATTTATGTGTACTATAGTACTGTACATACAGTACTGTATTTATGTGTACTATAGTACTGTACAGTACTGTATTTATGTGTACTATAGTACTGTACATACAGTACTGTATTTATGTGTACTATAGTACTGTACATACAGTACTGTATTTATGTGTACTATAGTACTGTACAGTACTGTATTTATGTGTACTATAGTACTGTACAGTACTGTATTTATGTGTACTATAGTACTGTACATAAAGTACTGTATTTATGTGTACTATAGTACTGTACATACAGTACTGTATTTATGTGTACTATAGTACTGTACAGTACTGTATTTATGTGTACTATAGTACTGTACAGTACTGTATTTATGTGTACTATTGTACGGTACATACAGTACTGTATTTATGTGTACTAAAGTACTGTACAGTACTGTATTTATGTGTACTATAGTACTGTACAGTACTGTATTTATGTGTACTATAGTACTGTACAGTACTGTATTTATGTGTACTATAGTACTGTACAGTACTGTATTTATGTGTACTATAGTACTGTACATAAAGTACTGTATTCATGTGTACTATAGTACTGTACATACAGTACTGTATTTATGTGTACTATAGTACTGTACATAAAGTACTGTATTTATGTGTACTATAGTACTGTACAGTACTGTATTTATGTGTACTATAGTACTGTACAGTACTGTATTTATGTGTACTATTGTACGGTACATACAGTACTGTATTTATGTGTACTATAGTACTGTACAGTACTGTATTTATGTGTACTATAGTACTGTACATACAGTACTGTATTTATGTGTCCTATTGTACAGTACATACAGTACTGTATTTGTGTACTATAGTACTGTACAGTACTCTATTTATGTGTACTATAGTACTGTACAGTACTGTATTTATGTGTACTATAGTACTGTACAGTACTGTATTTATGTGTACTATAGTACTGTACAGTACTGTATTTATGTGTACTATAGTACTGTACAGTACTGTATTTATGTGTACTATAGTACTGTACAGTACTGTATTTATGTGTACTATAGTACTGTACAGTACTGTATTTATGTGTACTATAGTACTGTACAGTACTGTATTTATGTGTACTATAGTACTGTACAGTACTGTATTTATGTGTACTATAGTACTGTACAGTACTGTATTTATGTGTACTATAGTACTGTACAGTACTGTATTTATGTCAGAGGCTTCAGTTTCTTTTCATAAATTGAATTTTCTTTCGTATTCACAGAGGAAAAATATAGGTAAAGGTTTTTCGTAACTTGGATTCTTCATTAGCTGTGTCTTTCATGAGTAGAGGTACTCGTGTATTTGGGGCCTTCTAACCAACCAAGCCTTTTACACTACGAAAAATTCACCAAATGAAAACACTTGTGGAATGAATGAATGATGTAAGTTAAGGTAGCAGTGTTCTGAACATCACCAGTAATATTTGAATGAACCATTTCAACTGTACCTGACAGTAACACCACTTCAAATAAGTGCTGGTACATTCATTCATTCATGTCACTTTAACTGTGGTCCTGGGGGCCGGTGTCCTGCATGTTTTAGATAGAATGGGAGCAAACGTCAACAATCTTTAAATTCTTTTTACAGAAGCGACAACAGTCGTTCAGCTCCATAATCCACCATTTTGTTTAATCATTCCTAACTTTCTCCAGACTCCTCCATCAACTTTCAGGCGCTCTAACTACGTCATCCTAAAGATTACACTGATTGGTTGTAGTACCGTCCTATTACAGAGGATTTGAAAGACAACCTTTTAGCCCCGCCTCCTCTGACTATGAAGCACCACTAGACCCATACATGGAATGAATAGAGATAGCACTGCTAGGCTAGGCTAGGCTAGTCTAGGCTAGGCTAGGGTAGCACTGCTAGGCTAGGCTAGCATTTTTACAGAATACACTTCAGTTGACCTTTCTTTTTTTCACTTCAGTGAGTGTACATGGACATACATATTTTTGTATTTTTAATAACAATTATCATTTTAATAAAGAAGAGATAATCATGTTTATTAATTGTTTTTATAAATTCATGGCTCATGTTATAGAAGACATGAAAATAGCCTTTGGCTTTGACTTTTCCTTCTGGAAAGTTCCCTGTGACATCCTCCTTCTTGTTTCTCCTTGCCAAAGTGAAAATCTGTGGAGCTGAAGTGTGGAGTTCTGAAGTTGAGGTCAAACTAACAGAAGGACATGAAGGTGAAGTCCACAGTCTAACATCCAGACATGTTTCCACTGACTATGGCCATATTTAGAGATGTGACTCTTGGCACATCTCAGAAACAGCCTCCCTGGGGGGATCATCCCTGGTCAATCCAGTCTGCGGAACCACAAAACAATTACACCACTCGCTCTTAAAAAGATGTACAAGAGGGGGATTGGGATTCAAGTGCAGGGTGGAAGGCTGTATTGCTAAAACCCCACTGTTAGCTTTTAGCACTACACCCCTGCCGCTAAAATCCTCATAGTTGTCCGTGCTATGGCGCAAAAAGGGTTCAGGTGTCACAGTGTTGTTAGCCTCGTGCTGTTGGTGTCTGTCACACTCTGTCCCCGACAAAACACTCTGAGGACGCCTGGAGATGTGCAGGTTTTAAGGAACACGTTCCTCAATTATTCAGAGGCATGGTGGAGTCAAACATCCCCATTTAAAGATCTAACACTTGTTTGACCAGATGAATGTCTGATAGTCATGTAGACAGGAAGAGCAGAGGGATGACTATCCTGTTCACAGACGACCGTTATTCTGGAAACAAACTTCATTCCATTTTAAGTTGACTATGGAAACAACTACTAAAGATCATTCTATATTCAACTCAAATTCACTGCTGTATTCTGATCTTAATTCCAAATGTGTTAATTCCACTGACATGGAAACTCGTAATTCCACTTTAACATTATTCCTGTCACACATGGCACAGATGACGCGCATATTTGTCATAGATGACGCGCATATTTGTCGTAGATGACGCGCATATTTGTCGTAGATGACGCGCATATTTGTCGTAGATGACGAGCATATTTGTCATAGATGACGCGCATATTTGTCGTAGATGACGCGCATATTTGTCGTAGATGACGAGCATATTTGTCATAGATGACGCGCATATTTGTCGTAGATGACGCGCATATTTGTCGTAGATGACGAGCATATTTGTCGTAGATGACGCACATATTTGTCGTAGATGAAGCGCATATTTGTCGTAGATGACGCACATATTTGTCGTAGATGACGCGCATATTTGTCGTAGATGACGCACATATTTGTCGTAGATGACGCGCATATTTGTCGTAGATGACGCGCATATTTGTCGTAGATGACGCGCATATTTGTCGTAGATGACGCACATATTTGTCGTAGATGAAGCGCATATTTGTCGTAGATGACGCACATATTTGTCGTAGATGACGCGCATATTTGTCGTAGATGACGCGCATATTTGTCGTAGATGACGCGCATATTTGTCGTAGATGACGCGCATATTTGTCGTAGATGACGCACATATTTGTCGTAGATGAAGCGCATATTTGTCGTAGATGACGCACATATTTGTCGTAGATGACGCGCATATTTGTCGTAGATGACGCACATATTTGTCGTAGATGACGCACATATTTGTCGTAGATGACGCACATATTTGTCGTAGATGACGCACATATTTGTCGTAGATGACGCACATATTTGTCGTAGATGACGCGCATATTTGTCGTAGATGACGCGCATATTTGTCGTAGATGACGCACATATTTGTCGTAGATGAAGCGCATATTTGTCATAGATGACGCACATATTTGTCGTAGATGACGCACATATTTGTCGTAGATGACTGTATAATCTTGCTGACAAACAAACAAACAAACAAATCATGGAGAAAATAAATTTGAGAAACACTGAGGACTCATTCATTCAAGTCAATTCAATAAATATGTTAGTTATAAAACACAACTCACCTGGAATTAATACACAAGAATATTCCTGAAATAAATATAAAAAGACTGACATGTTAGGACTAAAATACCTTATGTTAACGTCTGAATAAAAGTCGACTAAAATGTTGAGACTTTTCGTCACCAAAAAAACTTATATGACTAAAAAAAGTGATTTGTGAAAGACTAAAAGTGACTAAGAATGAACTTTGACCCAACACTAAGACTAAAATGAAATTAACAATGAAATTAACTAAACTTTATCATGATATGTAAAAATGCACTTAACATTGATTTGACATTGTGTCAGTATATATATATATATATATATATATATATATATATATATATATATATATATATATATGCATTTTTTTAATTAATGGTGTATTGTCAACACTTCCTGTGTTTTCATTCTTTTCTAACACTTGTGTCATGAGGTTGTGTTTAACGGGGACTTTCCTTTTTCCTCTCACACCACTTCTGTTTTTCTGCCTCACTGCTCCTCTGATCCATCATATCCTCATCCTTCTCCTCTGTAACCACCCCCCCACCCCCTCCAACTCTTTTTCATTTGACCTATCCTTCACCAAGGCCCCGTGTAATCCCATTGAGTTTGGGCAAAACAGAATGTAGAGTTGAGGGAGGGGGTAGTTCCAGCGCCCTGCTCTGTCGTCCTAAAGCCAACATTATTTCACACTAACACTTTGTCGTCAGTCTTCACTCACACATTCACTGCTGAAGCTTTTTCAAGTTTCATTTCAAAGTTTGAATTCCATCTGCAGCGTACTTTGACCGTTCATTCTTTTGTTTTGTTTGCTTCAGAAATTAGTTGAACTAAAGAGAAAGTAACTATGTACTCTAGAACCACGGTTCTCAAACTGGGGTCCGCGGACCCCTAGGTGGACGTGGCGCATGTCCAGGCGGTACGCGAAATTATTCACGTTTTTTTTTTTTTTTTTTGCTGTTTTATTTTGAAATGCGGAAGTTTTATTTTGTAGCGAGCGGGCGGAAGTAACAGCGCTGTTTGACGCCAGCTTGACTAAATTGAGACGGAGCGAGTCACAGGCTATTTTTAGCCACCCTGCAGCGAACATGGATCGATTTTTGTGTCCGCCAAGTTCCTCAAGAAGTGGTAAAAGAAATGACAATGAAAATGACAATGACAAAAACAAACGCCCTAACCCTAAAAAGAGAAAGTACATTGATAGTTATATTGAGTTTGACAAGATCATCCCTCTTATTAAGTCTCTGTCTGTCTGTCTGTCTGTCTGTCTGTCTGTCTGTCTGTCTGTCTGTCTGTCTGTCTGTCTGTCTGTCTGTCACACACACACACACACAGTTTTGTGTGTCTTTTGTTCCGTTTATTATTTTAAAATTATTTAAAATTGTTGTTTCTGAAGTGTTCATTTATATTATAATACCTGAAAATGTGGCTGGTTTGCACAAAAGCACTATTAAAAAAGGTTATCATTGTTTCATAATAATCATTGTTGAAGTGGTTTTTTATCATTTTCAGTATCGCGAGGATGAGGGGGGACATGGAAAAATGTCACCCCTCCAAGGGGGACCTGGGCCAAAAAAGTTTGAGAACCCCTGATCTATAAGTACAAATACTCAGTTATTACCTTCGACAAGGAGGTATACGACTCAGGTCCGTTTGTCTGTCTGCCCTTCAGCAGGATTACACAAAAAGTTCTGAACGGATTTTGATCAATCTTTCAGGAACGATAGATAATGGGTCAAGGAAGAACCCATTACATTTTGAGCAATGAAGGTCAAAGGTCAAGGCTAAAGTAAGGCTATAACTAATGACTATTTTAATAGTCGACTAGTGACTGACTATTGAAACAATTAGTCAACTAATCGGATATTTATTTTTTTCTTAAATTTAGCATGAATTTGACTTAATTATGTAGCAAATAATAATAAACACAAAAAAGATGAGAAGAATGAAAAATACATGTTTTATTGAACAAAATTAAATACAAATATCCTATATGAAACTAACCAGACAGTACCGGGTGTTCACATCTGCCTCGTCTGAAACGGGTCTTAAATGTCAGAGCTGAACTGACCCGGGTCCGATCATACTCGACCTGAGTCGGGCCCGGGCTCGATTCAAATGGTAAATGTTCTGCATTTATATAGTTCTTTTCCACCTTCATGGTTCAAAGCGCTTTACATTAGCCTCACATTCACCCATTCACACACACACTCATACACCAGTAGGTTTCTAAGGTCAAAGGTCAGTCCTACTGGGGGCCTAAGCCAGGACACCCAAGGACACTTCGACAGCCAGAGCCGGGACGCGAACCGCCAACCTCTAGTCATTGGGCGACCCACTCTACCAACTGAACCACAGCCGCCCGAAATGATAAAAGTTATGCCCGAAACCGCTGGCTGTCGTCATAATGAGTCAAATATTCCAGCTCTAGTCCTTGGTGCCTCTGCTTCAAACTACATACATTTAATTGAAATAAGTTTGTCAGAGAGTCGGACATAAAACTCAAGCTCTGTTTTATATATATACGCTGACAAAATGTACAATGTATGTTATAAAAACCGTATAGACTTGAATCAAAGAGCGTATATATATATATATATATATATAAAGAGGTCTAACTCCCACCACGGCCGAAGTGACAAAGTGTTGTCTTAGTCCGATGGTGGAAGAAATG
>CM035798.1:6106332-6123832 GCA_020466265.1 Siphamia tubifer | reverse complement strand
ACACGTCTCAGTGAAGACACACGTCCCAGTGAAGACACACGTCCCAGTGAAGACACACTTTGTTAAATCCACACTTTCCTCACATTTATATTTAATTTGTCCATAAACATTTGACCACAGGAGGCAGAAAACATCCAACACCTGAGTGAACCTGTGGTCTGAAGTCAAAATGTTAAATGTTAAATCACTTCTATAGTTGTTTAAAGTTCTTTACATTAGCCTCACATTCACCCATTCACACACACTCATACACCAGTAGGTTTAGAAGGTTCTGTCAGTCCTACTGTCTTTGTCCAAGGACACTTGAACCGCCAACCTTTGGGTTATTGGACGACCCGCTCCACCAACTGAGCCACAGCTTTAACCTTTGACCCTAACGACCCGCTCTACCAACTGAGCCACAGCTTTAACCTTTGACCCTAACGACCCACTCTACCAACTGAGCCACAGCTTTAACCTTTGACCCTAACGACCCACTCTACCAACTGAGCCACAGCTTTAACCTTTGACCCTAACGACCCGCTCCACCAACTGAGCCACAGCTTTAACCTTTGACCCTAACGACCCACTCTACCAACTGAACCACAGCTTTAACCTTTGACCCTAACGACCCGCTCCACCAACTGAGCCACAGCTTTAACCTTTGACCCTAACGACCCACTCTACCAACTGAGCCACAGCTTTAACCTTTGACCCTAACGACCCACTCTACCAACTGAGCCACAGCTTTAACCTTTGACCCTAACGACCCACTCTACCAACTGAGCCACAGCTTTAACCTTTGACCCTAATGACCCGCTCCACCAACTGAGCCACAGCTTTAACCTTTGACCCTAACGACCCACTCTACCAACTGAGCCACAGCTTTAACCTTTGACCCTAACGACCCACTCTACCAACTGAACCACAGCTTTAACCTTTGACCCTAACGACCCACTCTACCAACTGAGCCACAGCTTTAAAGGTAAGATAACGTCAAATTAACTTTTTATTCACTCATTCACACTATTTCTTTTATTATTATTAATCACACATTATTGTGCTGTGTAAATACTGTCTTTTAACTTTTCCAAAACCTTTCCAGGCCTGGAATTTGCATTTTTCAAATTCCAAAACTTTTCCAGGTGAACCCTGTCATTAAACTGTGTGGTTTTAATTTCATACAAAGTCTCCACATTTGACTCATTTATTTAGTATTGTAATTTACAGAAGTGCCACAGAGAAGTTATATGTGATAAATGTTTGTTGAAGTGGGGGGGTGCGGGCGGGGGGGGGGGGGGGGGGGGGGGCTGTATTTGAACTTAACCTGGCCGTGGCCCGAGACTGACACAGCAATTAGCACCAGAGATCTGCATCAAAGAGAAGGGCCCAGTGTGAAGCTGGTCTAATTAGTCATATGAACGGAGGCAACAGACCTACCAGTGCATGCCTCAGGTCTCACAGGGGGGGCTTTAGGGCTGGGGGGGGGGGGGGGGGGGGGTAAGAGTGCAGCAGGTGAAGAAGAGTCCATGTTGGGGAAGATATGCCTCAGATCAAAGCTTGGCTAGCAGGGAATGTGTGATGTGATATGATCCCCTTCTGAAATAAATGGAAAACATTGTTTCAACAAATCTGGTGTCTGTGATTGGATTTACTTTTGGAATGATTTACTTTTGGAATGATTCACTTTTGGAATGATTCACTCGGCACATGACAATCATACACTTCTGCTGTTGATGTTAATAGACAGGACTTTTAGAAACAAATATGGAGAAATGTCCAACATACTGTAGCGATAAGGCATGGAAGCACTTCTAATAAAGATGAAGATAATATATGAACAGTTTATTTATTTAGAAAACGACAACAACATGTCACAAACATGGCCGCCAAAAGTCTGAGTCATGTCATGAACCTTTGAGTCTAAACTTGACACATATGTGACCCCCCACCACCAAACCAGGCATAAGTGGCGCTGAGCCGTTCAGAGCTACAGCCAAATTTAGGCTGGAAGGTGATTTGTTATTAGTGTTTACACCTTATCAAAAAACGGTACCTTAACACCTCTATGTTCACTTCCTGTGGTCATTACATTGAAATCCAATCAATAAAGGTGTTTATTGAGTCAATTATTTAAGCGGTGACAAAAGTTCAGGGATTGCTGAGCAAAGACAAAGACGACTTCCACCTCTTTTCGCCGAACAAAACGATCTCCGTTCCGTGGGTAAACACCCAAGTGTTTGGTACGAGGTAAAAGCTTATATGTGACCCGCCACCACGAAACCAGGCATAAGTCGCGCTGAGCCGTTCAGAGCTACAGCCAAATTTAGGCTGGAAGGTTATTCCTTATTTGTGTTTACACCTTATCAAAAAACGGTACCGTAACACCTCTATGTTCAGTTCCTGTGGTCATTATATTGAAATACAATCAATAAAGGTGTTTATTGGGTCAATTATTTAAGCGGTGACAAAAGTTTAAGGATTGCGGAGCAAAGACAAAGCCGACTTCCACCTTTTTTCGCCGAACAAACCGATCTCCGTTCCGTGAGTAAACATCCAAGTGTTCGGTACGAGGTAAAAGCTTATATTGAATGCTCTTGTCCAATGTCGTAAGCCAAATGATTATAATACGTTGCAATTCTGTCCTATTATTATAATATATAAAACTTCTGTGACATGTCCATCAGAGTGTCCTTTAACATCTGTGAATATTTTTTGTCAATCGGATACAAATTATTATACGTTGCTAAGGACTTCCTACCCCAAAACAATCCAAAACTTTAACGGACAATATCTAAAAATATGCAAATTGCATAATAGGTCCAACTGTGGATATTAAAATGACCATAACTTTGGTTCTACTTATGATAGAAACATCATTTTTTCACCATCTTAAACCTTAGTTTCCACTCTACCAAGCTACACAGATAACTCAGTTTTGATTTCCAGACACTTATGCCTGGTTTCGTGGTGGTGGGTCACATATTGAATGTTCTGTCCAATGGTGTAAGCCAAATGATTATAATACGTCACACTTCTGTCCTATTATTATAATATATAAAACTTCTGTGACATGTCCATCAGAGTGTCCTTTAACATCTGTCAACAATTTGTGTCAATCGGATACAAATTATTATGCGTTGCTAAGGACTTCCTACCCCAAAACAGTCCAAAACTTTAACGGACAATATCTAAAAATATGCAAATTGTAAAATATGTCCAAATGTGGATATTAAAATGACCATAACTTTGGTTCTACTTGTGATAGAAACATCATTTTTTCACCATCTTAAACCTTAGTTTCCACTCTACCAAGATACACACATAACTCTGTTTGGATTTACACACACTTATGACTGGTTTACTGGTGGTGGGTCACATATTACAATTAAAACACTACAAAATAAAAATGTGGGAATGTATTAAAAAAGACAATGTTTCAGTATATTGAATAAAGAGAGTGACGACAGGTTAAAAACATTATAGGCGTAACTATTAATGCTATAACTGATTATACACAAGGTGGTTACAGACACGTATGTTCAACAATGACAGCAGTTGTATCACACATGGCAACGCACTGTTCATGGAACGTTCAGTTCAGCCATAAAGTGGGTTGAATTAGTGTGATGACTGGGTTAGTAAGTGGTAGTAGGTGCTGGAAATGACCTGAGCGAACAAGTGACTGAGCAAACGTGTCAGTAAGAGTTCAATAGATGTCAGAACCAGATGAGAACAGGCAGCGTTGTATGAAAATATGATAAAGAAATAAAGAAGAGAAAAGGGAAATAGTTCAGAATAAAGGAAAAACCACAGAATTATGAGAAAAACAACAACATTATGAGAAAAACAACAACATTATGAGAAAAACAACAACATTATGAGAAAAACAACAACATTATGAGGAAAACAACAACATTATGAGAAAAACAACAACATTATGAGAAAAACAACAACATTATGAGGAAAACAACAACATTATGAGAAAAACAACAACATTATGAGAAAAACAACTACATTATGAGGAAAAACAACAACATTATGAGAAAAACAACAACATTATGAGAAAACCAACAACATTATGAGAAAACCAACAACATTATGAGAAAAACAACAACATTATGAGAAAAACAACAACATTATGAGGAAAAACAACATTATGAGAAAAACAACGAAAGTCTGAGAAAAACAACAAAATTATGAGAAAAACAACAAAATTATGAGAAAAACAACACAATTATGAGGGGAAAAAAACAGAAAATGAGGAACAAGAAATAAACATGTACAAATATGGATAGCGCAGCTAGGCTATGCTAGGCTAGTAAAAATGAGACTTTGAGGCAAAACATTGTTAAAATTGGATTTATTTTTCCTAGAAAATGTGAAGGGTTTTCTGGTTATTTCCATTTTTTTGTTTGTAAAAGAAAGTGTTTAAATAATTTAATGGGGGTGTTTTGCAATAAATCAAAGACAGTTCTGATGATTATTTATATGATGTTCGTATTATTTTACTGGATATGAAAGCAGGCTGAATGTGACTGTGGACAGAGCGTGTGTTCACAGACATGTCATATGCACAAGTACCTGTCCTAATGGGGACTTCCATTGACAAAACAAACCTATGCACATGTGTGAAATATATTCCTGTAGGCAAATATTCGCCCTTGCTGTCTGTTCTGTAATCTGTTAAAAAATTGCCAAGGAGGTGAAAGGGTCGGGTCACGACAACAGCCATTTCATTACTGTGGCTAAAATGTCCCAGGATTCAATTCAATCAAGTGGCGATTATTCTCCCTCTGTTTCCACTCTGCTGGGAATTGGCTGTCGTTTGTCGCTGACCTTTTCACGCTGTGGCCATTTATCCCCAGGAATAATTGTTCTGATCGTTTCATCGTCATATCCTTGAGTGCTGGGCCTCGTAGGCTCTCAGTGTAGCGGCCCATTAGAACTATCCTGTTATCTCCTAAAATACTGACGTATGTACGGCTGCAGCAGCACTGTTCTACTAAACCTGCTAAGGGTAACGTGGAGTTTAGCTTGTATGGCTTTGGAATCAAGAGCAGATGGAAACCTGATCACAAAGAGTTTTCAGGAAAAAAAAGATCATGTTTTAGAGCAAATCTGAAAGAAAAGTAGGATAAATATAATCAGTCTGTGCTAATGCTAACGCTAACACATTAAACTAGATCAGTGATAGAGTTCAGACCTCAGTGAAGCAGCACCAGTCTGTGCTAACGCTAACGCTAACACATTAAACTAGATCAGTGGTAGAGTACAGACCTCAGTGAAGCAGCACCAGTCTGTGCTAACGCTAACGCTAACACATTAAACTAGATCAGTGGTAGAGTTCAGACCTCAGTGAAGCAGCACCAGTCTGTGCTAACGCTAATGCTAACACATTAAACTAGATCAGTGGTAGAGTTCAGACCTCAGTGAAGCAGCACCAGTCTGTGCTAACGCTAATGCTAACACATTAAACTAGATAAGTGGTAGAGTTCAGACCTCAGTGAAGCAGCACCAGTCTGTGCTAACGCTAACGCTAACACATTAAACTAGATCAGTGGTAGAGTTCAGACCTCAATGAAGCAGCACCAGTCTGTGCTAACGCTAACGCTAACACATTAAACTAGATCAGTGGTAGAGTTCAGACCTCAATGAAGCAGCACCAGTCTGTGCTAACGCTAACACATTAAAGTAGATCAGTGGTAGAGTACAGACCTCAGTGAAGCAGCACCAGTCTGTGCTAACGCTAACACATTAAACTAGATCAGTGGTAGAGTTCAGACCTCAGTGAAGCAGCACCAGTCTGTGCTAATGCTAACGCTAACACATTAAACTAGATCAGTGGTAGAGTTCAGACCTCAGTGAAGCAGCACCAGTCTGTGCTAATGCTAACGCTAACACATTAAACTAGATCAGTGGTAGAGTTCAGACCTCAGTGAAGCAGCACCAGTCTGTGCTAATGCTAACGCTAACACATTAAACTAGATCAGTGGTAGAGTTCAGACCTCAGTGAAGCAGCACCAGTCTGTGCTAATGCTAATGCTAACACATTAAACTAGATCAGTGGTAGAGTTCAGACCTCAGTGAAGCAGCACCAGTCTGTGCTAACGCTAATGCTAACACATTAAACTAGATCAGTGGTAGAGTTCAGACCTCAGTGAAGCAGCACCAGTCTGTGCTAATGCTAACGCTAACACATTAAACTAGATCAGTGGTAGAGTTCAGACCTCAGTGAAGCAGCACCAGTCTGTGCTAACGCTAATGCTAACACATTAAACTAGATCAGTGGTAGAGTTCAGACCTCAGTGAAGCAGCACCAGTCTGTGCTAACGCTAATGCTAACACATTAAACTAGATAAGTGGTAGAGTTCAGACCTCAGTGAAGCAGCACCAGTCTGTGCTAATGCTAACGCTAACACATTAAACTAGATCAGTGATAGAGTTCAGACCTCAGTGAAGCAGCACCAGTCTGTGCTAACGCTAACGCTAACACATTAAACTAGATCAGTGGTAGAGTTCAGACCTCAGTGAAGCAGCACCAGTCTGTGCTAATGCTAACGCTAACACATTAAACTAGATCAGTGGTAGAGTTCAGACCTCAGTGAAGCAGCACCAGTCTGTGCTAATGCTAACGCTAACACATTAAACTAGATCAGTGGTAGAGTTCAGACCTCAATGAAGCAGCACCAGTCTGTGCTAACGCTAACACATTAAAGTAGATCAGTGGTAGAGTACAGACCTCAGTGAAGCAGCACCAGTCTGTGCTAACGCTAACGCTAACACATTAAACTAGATCAGTGGTAGAGTTCAGACCTCAGTGAAGCAGCACCAGTCTGTGCTAATGCTAACGCTAACACATTAAACTAGATCAGTGGTAGAGTTCAGACCTCAGTGAAGCAGCACCAGTCTGTGCTAATGCTAACGCTAACACATTAAACTAGATCAGTGGTAGAGTTCAGACCTCAGTGAAGCAGCACCAGTCTGTGCTAATGCTAACGCTAACACATTAAACTAGATCACTGGTAGAGTTCAGACCTCAGTGAAGCAGCACCAGTCTGTGCTAATGCTAATGCTAACACATTAAATCTGCCAAGGTTTGGATCTGGATGTTCAGAACTTCTTTATAAACTAGTGTTCTGTGTTCACTAACCATTTATTTTATGGATCATTAACAATCCCTTAGAGGGTTTAAAAACATTCCCAGAAATCCTGGCTCCTGTTTTTCACATATGTCCATTTCAATATTCGACCACGTATGACGTCAGTGTGACGTTATGTGACGTCGCACAACGACCAAATGTCACATGTTAGATCTAATGTTAAATATGAAGCACAAGATATTGTCTGATTTAACTAAATATGTCAATAACCTGCTTTAAGGTTAAAGGTCATACATTTACCAAATATACCATTGGTGCGACGTCATGTGACGTCTTCACGTGACGTCACGTGACGTCTTCACGTGACGTCACGTGGCGTCTTTACGTGACGTCACGTGGCGTCTTTACGTGACGTCTTTACGTGACATCATGGAGCCTATGGGTGTTATCTCATCTGAGGTCAGAAGGTCAGACGAAGTGAAGGAAAAAAACAGCTGATACTATCTGGTCTGGATTCTGAGATATCACCACTGATGTGTTTGAACTGTTGACCTTCACTGGCACCTTGACCTTTGACCTTTAGATTCTGAGTTATCACCACTAATGTGTTTGAACTGTTGACCTTCACTGGCACCTTGACCTTTGACCTTTAGATTCTGAGTTATCACCACTGATGTGTTTGAACTGTTGACCTTCACTGGCACCTTGACCTTTGACCTTTAGATTCTGAGATATCACCACTGATGTGTTTGAACTGTTGACCTTCACTGGCACCTTGACCTTTGACCTTTAGATTCTGAGATATCACCACTGATGTGTTTGAACTGTTGACCTTCACTGGCACCTTGACCTTTGACCTTTAGATTCTGAGTTATCACCACTGATGTGTTTGAACTGTTGACCTTCACTGGCACCTTGACCTTTGACCTTTAGAGATCAACATTTAATGGTTTCTTTCTTGACTCATTATCAATCATTTCTGAAAGTTTCATCAAAATCCATCCATAACTTATTGAGTTATGTTACTGACAAACAAACAAACAAACAAACAAAAGGTAAAACATAACCTTTGACCTCCATAACCTGGAGGTCAAAATCAGTCATGACAATATTAGCTTGGCCTGGGTCAATATGCTTTTATGCCGATTAAATTATTTAACGATTTTTTGGGTGTGGTTTAAATTGCAAATCTTTGATATTCTAGATTTGTCATTTGTTTTTTTTAACAGCAGAGCAGGTGACAAAGCTGATGATTCTACATATTTACATCATATGATTCAGTTCATATTTATTCAGCAGAAATATACAGTGGTACCTCTACTTATGAAATTACTTTGTTCCAGAAGTGTTTTCATTTTGTGTATTTTTTATAAATAATCTCATTTTACATGTAAAAGGTCTGACTGGCCCCAAATACTAACCCCTCAACCCCTTTATTGTTTGTTTTTCAGTAAACATCTATGTAGTTGTTCTTTTTTAGGGACAACAACATGATTTACTAAATGCAAAATGCATCATTGTGTTGCCATGACATCCATACAGTCATGGTAGCACGTAGCCAGTTGCTAATGCTACTTCCAGGCAGGGGCTTGGCAGTTTGTATCCGTCATATTTCCACATCTAAATATGTTTAATGTCTTCATCCACTCAATAGTTGAACAGTTTATATTGTTCCTACTCTGCTGTAACAACCATCATTACTTTACACATACTTTGAACATACTTGACTGCTCTGTTACTATGGCAACAGGCTGTCACTGCAGCCATGACAGAGAAAATAAATCCTGCTAAATGTCTTAGCTAATGCTAGTACGTAGTCTACATCAAACCATGGTGGACTCCATCACGTCCCCAGGAGGATAACACTCCTGTAAAATAACATCCACTAATGAAGCAGTGAATGTTGACAGATGTGAAGTCCACTGTCTTCATCTGAACTAAACACAGACAGACAACTGACCCAAAGGTCTGACTGTTTCTACTAAGACAATGATGAACACCATGTCCTGACAGACTTCACACAACAACACAAACAATAATTCACCATCAATACTCACTATATGTGACTAACAACTACTGCAACTACTGATACAAACAACATAGAGTTCCATGATATTCTGGGAGGAGTTTACGTCCCATGACGTGTCCCCTGTGGGGAAGGAATGTCTGCACTAATGTTATGAACATATGGTTTATGGTCATTTTCACACAGGTGTTATAAAATTAATTTCTGAACAACACTAAGTCTAAATTTAATGATGAAAAAAACTTTTACATTACACTTTAACAATTATTACAGGAAGTTAATTTCCTGTTCACTGAATAGAACGTTATGGTCAAGACAACATGTCACAAACTTTTTATTCACTCATTCAAACTATTTTTATTATTATTATTATTATTATTATTATTATTATTATTATTATTATTATTATTATTATTATTATTATTATTATTAATCACACATTATTATGCTGTGTAAAAATTCCATGATTTTCCAAAACTTTGTTGCCCTTGATGTGGGGTCAGCAGCCCCATTAACATTAGTGACTGAAAATAAAACTGCCAACACCAGGGTCAGTGTTAGTCATAGTCAGACTAGGCGGTCGCCTAGGATAGTGTATTTTTTGGACTATAAGGTGAACTGAAAAGACTTTAATTTACTACAAAACAACTAATATATGGATTAAATCTTTTAGTGTTTAGTGACTGTTAGTGTAGACTGTTTCTGTTCCAACTTCAAATGTTTATAGTGTTGGCCCAGTGTTGTCCTAGTGTTGGCCTCGTGTTGGCCTAGTGTTGGCCTAGTGTTGACCTAGTGTTGTCCTAGTGTTGGCCTCGTGTTGGTCTCGTGTTGGCCTAGTGTTGGTCTCGTGTTGGCCTCGTGTTGGCCTCGTGTTGGCCTCGTGTTGACCTCGTGTTGGCCTAGTGTTGGCATCGTGTTGGCCTCGTGTTGGCCTAGTATTGACCTAGTGTTGACATAGTGTTGACATAGTGTTGACATAGTGTATCCTAGTGTTGACCTAGTGTTGGCCTAGTGTTGACCTAGTGTTGGCCTCGTGTTGGCCTAGTGTTGGCCTAGTGTTGACCTAGTGTTGGCCTCGTGTTGGCCTCGTGTTGGCCTAGTATTGACCTAGTGTTGACATAGTGTTGACATAGTGTTGACATAGTGTATCCTAGTGTTGACCTAGTGTTGGCCTAGTGTTGACCTAGTGTTGGCCTCGTGTTGGTCTCGTGTTGGCCTAGTGTTGGTCTCGTGTTGGCCTCGTGTTGGCCTCGTGTTGGCCTCGTGTTGACCTCGTGTTGGCCTAGTGTTGGCCTCGTGTTGGCCTCGTGTTGGCCTAGTATTGACCTAGTGTTGACATAGTGTTGACATAGTGTTGACATAGTGTATCCTAGTGTTGACCTAGTGTTGGCCTAGTGTTGACCTAGTGTTGGCCTCGTGTTGGCCTAGTGTTGGCCTAGTGTTGGCCTAGTGTTGGCCTCGTGTTGGCCTCGTGTTGGCCTAGTGTTGGTCTCGTGTTGGCCTAGTGTTGGCCTCGTGTTGGCCTCGTGTTGGCCTCGTGTTGGCCTAGTGTTGGCCTAGTGTTGGCCTAGGGGACCACAATGACCACAATGTTAAACTCTTGTTTCTACTAAACTGAGGATACGATTAGAAAAAGGATCTTTGATGATAACAAACCAAGTAGAACAAATGCATGGTGTTAAAACTTTTGTTGTCCTGTTCCTTTCAGACAGACTGTTGGTAAATTCCATGTATGTAGGACGTGCGTCTGTTATGTGATTAACTGCCTACGTGTTTTTGCTCACTTACTAAAACACTAAAGCTCATTCTCTGAACCAAATTCTCAGTGGCTTAAATTTCAAATCAAAACTCTTTTGGAACAACCTCAGACAGTCTAATACTTGGACACACTTTTTACACCTGTAGAATACTTTTGAAACTGCTACTCCATTCTGTACTACAGTAGAAGTATGCCTACTGGTGTGAAAAAATACTCTGGTAAAAGTAGAAGTACTGATTCAACTGCTTTACTGAAGTAAAAGTAAAAAAGTACAACTTTTCAATTGTAATAAAGTACAAAATTAAAAAGTGAAACTGTTTTTTTTGCCTTGACTGTAATAATTACAAAAAGTTTCAAAAGTATCTCAAACAAAACCTTTAAAGTGAGTTACTGTGTAGATAATGTGTTTTTTCAGTATGGGGACGAAATGTAGGGAAGAAAAAGTCACAATTGAGACTAAAAGTTTAAAAAAAAAAGTTATAAATATGAGTTAAAAAGACATTATTTTAAGATAAAATAAAACTGTGAAATAAAAAGTCAAAATGAAAGAAGTTTTGTCCAGACGTGACAATTAAGTCAAGGTTAAAGGTTAAAGGTTACTGTATTTGTGTGGTTCATAGTAGAAGTGGAACACATAGAAACATTCAAGGACTCGTGTGAAAGCATTTGTTCCAAACAGCTGTGATCCAACACACCTACACACGTGTCCTTATGTCCTCATGTCCTCATGTCCTTATGTCCTCATGTCCTCATGTCCTCATAATAATAATGGATTACATTTCTATAGCGCTTTTCAAGGCACCCAAAGCGCTTCACATTATTGATCCATTATTCATTCACTCTCACATGCTCCCTCTGGTGGTGGTAAACTACATATGTAGTCACAGTTGCCCTGGGGCAGACTGACAGAAGCGTGGCTACGGCCCCTCTGACCACCACCCAACATTCATACACCAGTGTGAGTGACACTGGAGGCAAGGAGGGTAAAGTGCCTTGCCCAAGGACACAACGGACTGACTAGGAGAGAGCAGGAATCGAACCCGCTCTCCCAACTGAGCCATGGCCGATCTCATGTCCTTATGTCCTCATGTCCTTATGTCCTTATGTCCTTATGTCCTTATGTCCTTATGTCCTCATGTCCTCATGTCCTTATGTCCTCATGTCCTCATGTCCTCATGTCCTCATGTCCTCATGTCCTCATGTCCTCATGTCCTTATGTCCTCATGTCCTCATGTCCTCATGTCCTTATGTCCTCATGTCCTCATGTCCTCATGTCCTCATGTCCTTATGTCCTCATGTCCTCATGTCCTCATGTCCTCATGTCCTTATGTCCTCATGTCCTTATGTCCTTATGTCCTCATGTCCTCATGTCCTTATGTCCTCATGTCCTCATGTCCTCATGTCCTCATGTCCTTATGTCCTCATGTCCTTATGTCCTTATGTCTACCCAGGTCGTATGGTTTAAATTTTTTTTATGTGTTTGGTCAAACTGATGATCCACACTCCAGTTAAAGCTGTAGTGACGTCACACTCTCCAGGTGTGTGTGTCCATGTCCTTCCTCTCATCCTGCAGTTCAGTCTCTGGTCACATCTCTCACCAGGTTAATAAAAACTCAACCTGTATAAAACACTAGTTTCAGACCAGTTATTAATGTCTTAATCTCTCTCTCATCATTTTATCCTATTTAACTGTACAGTATTTATTCTAATTTTAAATCGAAATCAATGAATGAATGAAAACCATTCACATCAACCTGTCATATACGACTATAAAATAATTATTTTTAACAGCCAACATAAAGTAGTATGCATACGGATTGTTTTTAACCTTTTTAACACTGCTTAATGTCCACAATCATGAACAGAATCAAATCATGTTCAAAAATAATTAAATTAGTGTTTTTTTCTCAGTAATTCAAACGTGCATGCGCAGGTCTCGGCTCAGAAAAATACTTTTTTAATTAGCATGTACGCTTTCAACAACACATTTTAACCACATTGTCACCCTTAATAACCTAACATTGTTGTGAAGCATAACAGTAATAGTAAAGGAATATAACTGAAATAAGTGAAAAATTAGCCATGTCGGCTCCCGCTAGCTTAACAGTCTAAATGCTACTACAAAAAAACAAACAAAATACAGGCATCTAGCGCTCCAAAATCCTCTCCATGGATACTGTGTAAGACAATATAATGTAGGAAAAAATTATGTTTTAACCACCTTTTCATATATTATTCATATAATATGACAAAATGATATAATATGAAATTAGCATAATTATAGGGGGACCTAGCCTAGGATCTAGTCTGTCCCCAGTGGCCGCAAATGGTATTTGCTACGGGGAGACAGACAAGACAGCCTCGGATCTGAAAATCCAAAATGGGTCGGACCAATCAAATCGCGAGGGGCGGGATTGGAGCCCGCCCTGCCTCATGACGACACAAATACGACACGTAATGTTGTAGTCGCAGAGACGTAGCAGCTAGCACACCAAGGAGAAGAAGAAGGCGTAGCTGCTAGCTAGCACACATTGCCGTAACACCAGTTGCTAGCTGCTAGACAACATGGCTCATCACCAGGAACAACCATTGGAGCTGGCTTTGGCAGCAACGCTAGGTGATTTAAAATGACAGTTTTCCCTGCGAGAGGAGCAGAAAACGGCACTTAAGCTGTTTTTGGAAAAAAGGGACGTTGTCGGAGTTTTGCCCACCGGGTATGGCAAAAGTTTGATTTATCAGCTGGCTCCGCTAGTGGGACGACGCATGGGTCTGCACAACCCGCTGGTGATCGTTGTGTCACCCCTTTTAGCCCTAATGGATGACCAGTTGCAAGAGGCCGAAAAACTGGGAATACGAGCAGCACAACTCGGCAAAGACGACCCGGAGGAGATCCGAAGCGGCCGGTGCCAAATAGTGTACGGGAGTCCTAGCTAAGCTGCTGCACTCGTTTTGAGACTACATTCTGGTGTGTTCTTCCGGTGACGCTGTCTACGAAATCCATGTTCATCGCTCTGACTGGTTGGCTCTGACTGGTTACCCATCCAATAGCGTGGCGTTGTGTAAAGAGAAAACTTGACAGACAGCGGTTATCCCGCCCACAAATTCGCCTAGACTTTCTAGACTGCCCCCGTAGCAAATGCAGTTTGTGGCCACTGGGGACAGTCTAGATCCTAGGCTAAGGGTGACCATATCGTCTGGGTTTTCCCGGACACACGGCTCTAAAACCAGACTGCCAGGATGTCTGTCACTTGTCCGCACTTCGAAAACCCGGACGATACGGTCACCCTATAATTACGCTGTCACTCACTGCAGTATAGAAGAAAACCAGGAAACTGAAGACTGTGAGCGCCCCCACTGGCAAAAACAACACACTGCAACTCATTCAACATGAAACCATTCAAATGAACCAGGCATGTGGGTCATTTTCATACCAGACATGTGGGTCATTTTCATACCAGACATGTGGGTCATTTTCATACCAGGCATGTGGGTCATTTTTATACCAGACATGTGGGTCATTTTCATACCAGACATGTGGGTCATTTTTATACCAGACATGTGGGTCATTTTCATACCAGACATGTGGGTCATTTTCATACCAGGCATGTGGGTCATTTTCATACCAGGCATGTGGGTCATTTTTATACCAGACATGTGGGTCATTTTCATACCAGACATGTGGGTCATTTTCATACCAGACATGTGGGTCATTTTCATACCAGACATGTGGGACATTTTCATACCAGGCATGTGGGTCATTTTCATACCAGACATTTGGGACATTTTCATACCAGGCATGTGGGTCATTTTCATACCAGACATGTGGGTAATTTTCATACCAGACATGTGGGTAATTTTCATACCAGGCATGTGGGTAATTTTCATACCAGACATGTGGGTAATTTTCATACCAGACATGTGGGACATTTTCATACCAGGCATGTGGGTCATTTTCATACCAGACATGTGGGTAATTTTCATACTAGACATGTGGGTAATTTTCATACCAGACATGTGGGTAATTTTCCATACCAGGCATGTGGGTAATTTTCCATACCAGGCATGTGGGTAATTTTCATACCAGGCATGTGGGTAATTTTCATACCAGATATGTGGGTCATTTTCCATACCAGGCATGTGGGTAATTTTCATACCAGACATGTGGGTAATTTTCCATACCAGACATGTGGGTCATTTTCCATACCAGGCATGTGGGTCATTTTCATACCAGACATGTGGGTAATTTTCATACCAGACATGTGGGTAATTTTCATACCAGGCATGTGGGTAATTTTCATACCAGACATGTGGGTAATTTTCATACCAGACATGTGGGACATTTTCATACCAGGCATGTGGGTCATTTTCATACCAGACATGTGGGTAATTTTCATACTAGACATGTGGGTAATTTTCATACCAGACATGTGGGTAATTTTCCATACCAGGCATGTGGGTAATTTTCCATACCAGGCATGTGGGTAATTTTCATACCAGGCATGTGGGTAATTTTCATACCAGATATGTGGGTCATTTTCCATACCAGGCATGTGGGTAATTTTCATACCAGACATGTGGGTAATTTTCCATACCAGACATGTGGGTCATTTTCCATACCAGGCATGTGGGTCATTTTCATACCAGACATGTGGGTCATTTTCATTCCAGACATGTGGGTCATTTTCATATCAGACATGTGGGTAATTTTCCATACCAGGCATGTGGGTAATTTTCCATACCAGGCATGCGGGTAATTTTCATACCAGACATGTGGGTCATTTTCATACCAGACATGTGGGTCATTTTCATACCAGACATGTGGGTCATTTTCATACCAGGCATGTGGGTAATTTTCATACCAGGCATGTGGGTAATTTTCATACCAGACATGTGGGTCATTTTCATTCCAGACATGTGGGTCATTTTCATATCAGACATGTGGGTCATTTTCCATACCAGGCATGTGGGTAATTTTCCATACCAGGCATGTGGGTAATTTTCATATCAGACATGTGGGTCATTTTCCATACCAGGCATGTGGGTAATTTTCCATACCAGGCATGTGGGTAATTTTCATACCAGACATGTGGGTCATTTTCATACCAGACATGTGGGTCATTTTCATACCAGACATGTGGGTCATTTTCATACCAGGCATGTGGGTTTTGATGTGGGTATTGATCCAAAGACCACTTTTCATAATCTTCCTAAACTGCACACAGCGTACGTTGTCAAAGTGGGTGATAGCACGACTAATGAACATTTTTTGTGGATGTTTTTATTTCCAAGAATTGGGAAAGTTGTTGAAATGTGTCCCGCATGTCTTTTATTGGTGCTGATGGAATGATGGCTCCTCCCCCTTTTTTATCATCTTGTGTTTCCCTTAAATGGACATTTTTCACAGTAAGCGTAAATATGGAAGAGGAACGTTTCTTTTTTTTTTTTTTTCGTTTCTGAACTTCCTGTTAAACGTCCAGACAGTAGAACACCAGTAATATTGACAGAGTCTTTTCAAGTTCTTGAAGAAATTTGCCACTTTTAACATTTGCAGATATTGGGAGAATCATGGAGGAAAATTCACAAATGAAAAAAAAAATTATAAAAGCTTTGATTTTTTCAGTGAGGAAAAAATATCAAAGGTGAGATCACTGGGGCTAATGCTACTGACACTTCTACCGAGGACTAGGGTTCTAGGGTTATGTTTGGATAGTATAGAGGACATGGACTATTTGACTATTTTTAATTTGTTCTGTCTATTGTTCAAGTCAACGTATCGTTAGCATAATATTAACGTTAGCCCAATGCTATCATAATCTGTTCACATTTGTCTGTGGCAGTGTGTGTTTATGTTGGTGTTTGTTTGTCATAATATTTAATGTAGTAGACGGGCAGGTTTTTGTGAGGGTTAGATGTTACCCATGACAAATAAAAAAAGAGGATGGTCCCAAACTGGTCCCATTGACAGTTGTTCTAGGCAGGAGTGTGAAATATCATCCTAAGAGTTTTCACTGCTGTCACCTGTGGAGCTTCACACTGACCATCACTCTGATAGTGTTAGAGTGAATGAATGGGTTAATTCTGTGGTGAACTCTTTAAACACACTAACATGTCAAACTAAGCAGCTGGTTAAGGTTAGAAGGGTCTGTACATGAGGTCCCCACATTGTCAGGTCAAATATTAAGTGTAAATATGTTCAACACTTAACAAATGATAAATGTATGGAGTGTTTTTTACAGTGTTACACTGACACTTTATAGAACAGAGAATATATTTATATGTAAAAAAAACAACAACAGATAAACAGATAAAAAAAACACTTGATGAAAGTCTGAAAACTGTTTATTAATATTTGAGTGTTTTTTCTAAAGTCAGGTGTTTCCATTACCAGTGTTGATATTTAAATAATATGAATTTCCAAAAGTAATGGAAATACAGCGACTAATGCTACTGTTGTTTACTGCTGACACTGATGTACTGGCATGGAAAGGTTAAAGGTCACAACTACATCATTACTTATTTGTGTTCAACGTAACTTTAAAACCATGGACATTTGTTTTATTTTAACTCATAGCGACGTTAACAGCTGTCGTTTATATTCCTGTAGGAATAGAAACATTCCAACATTCAAACCGT
>CM035798.1:6104102-6106232 GCA_020466265.1 Siphamia tubifer | reverse complement strand
GGATTTGGGGACGACCAAAGAGATGTGGTCTGAAGAGCGCAGCGTCCTGACAGGTTTATGGATGGGCGGGGCTAGACCATAGGTTGGACGGGGCTAGACCATAGGTTGGACAGGGCTAGACCATAGGTAGGGCGGGGCTAGACCATAGGTAGGGCGGGGCTAGCCCATAAGTAGGGCGGGGCTAGACCATAGGTAGGGCGGGGCTAGACCATTGATGGCCTTGAAGATTGAATTGTATTCTGAACTGAAGTGGGAACCAGTGAAGAGAATTAGCACGGGGTGATGTGGGAGTATTTGGATGTTTTTCAGTGATGTTCCCCCTTAGAAAAATATTTTTAGTCACTTTTTGTAAGAAAATGAGGTTTCACTGAACACTGTCAAACATATGTGACTTGTTAAAATAATTCATTGAAGCCTTATTTCACTGTCATTTGATCATTTTAATGTCACCTTCCATCACCATGGCCTTCCAGTTTGGCTGGTGAACAGGAAACTATGAATAAAAATCAGTATTGAATGAGTCACTATTCTAATCGAGAGTGGGTCGCCCAATGACCGAGAGGTTGGGGGTTCGAGTCCCGGCTCTGGCTGTCCACATGTCCAAGTGTCCTTGGACAAAGACACTGAACCCTTAGTCTCCCAGGAGGACTGACAGAACCTTAGAAACCTACAGGCGGGAGGGATTAGTAGCATTTTAATTGTTTTTTTTAAAGAAACACATTGTGATTGGTTAGTGGCTTAATTCTCCGTGGGCCCGCCCCTGTAGCATTGACAGATCACTGACCATCATACACAGTAGACTGCGTGCAAAATTAATAATGGATGACGGCGCAAAGAAAAAAAGGAAAGGTGGAGACCAGCAAAAAGGTGGGTCAAGGAGGAGGAGGAGGAGGAGGAGGTGAAAGGTAAGAAATTAACTAATTTGTTAATTGAACCCAGCAGCAGCCAGAGTGGTTCTGCTGTTAGCAATGCTGTTAGCCCTACTGTTAGCGCTACTGTTAGCTCTACTGTTAGCTCTGCTCTTAGCTCTACTGTTAACTCTGTCCCAAGGACAACATTTTTGTTCTAAATCAAAGACTAAGTTCGTTACAATTCCAGAATTGCTGTCATCACTACTGCTGATCGGTGTTCTACTGGTCAGTGTTCTACTGGTCAGTGTTCTACTGGTCAGTGTTCTACTGGTCACTGTCTTACTAGTCAGTGTTCTACTGGTCAGTGTTCTACTGGTCACTGTCTTACTGGTCAGTGTTCTACTGGTCAGTGTTCTACTGGTCAGTGTCATACTGGTCAGTGTTCTACTGGTCACTGTCCTACTGGTCAGTGTTCTACTGGTCAGTGTTCTACTAGTCAGTGTTCTACTGGTCACTGTCTTACTGGTCAGTGTTATACTGATCAGTGTTCTACTGGTCAGTGTTCTACTAGTCAGTGTTCTACTGGTCACTGTCTTACTGGTCAGTGTTCTACTGGTCAGTGTTCTACTAGTCAGTGTTCTACTGGTCAGTGTCCTACTGGTCAGTGTTCTACTGGTCAGTGTCATACTGGTCAGTGTTATACTGGTCACTGTCCTACTGGTCAGTGTTCTACTAGTCAGTGTTCTACTGGTCACTGTCTTGCTGGTCAGTGTTATACTGATCAGTGTTCTACTGGTCAGTGTTCTACTAGTCAGTGTTCTACTGGTCACTGTCTTACTGGTCAGTGTTCTACTGGTCAGTGTTCTACTAGTCAGTGTTCTACTGGTCAGTGTCCTACTGGTCACTGTCCTACTGGTCAGTGTTCTACTGGTCAGTGTTCTACTAGTCAGTGTCCTACTGGTCAGTGTTCTACTGGTCAGTGTTCTACTGGTCACTGTCTTACTGGTCAGTGCCCTACTGGTCACTGTCTTACTGGTCAGTGTTCTACTGGTCAGTGTCCTACTGGTCAGTGTCCTACTGGTCACTGTCTTACTGGTCAGTGTTCTACTGGTCAGTGTTCTACTAGTCAGTGTTCTACTGGTCAGTGTCCTACTGGTCACTGTCCTACTGGTCAGTGTTCTACTGGTCAGTGTTCTACTAGTCAGTGTCCTACTGGTCAGTGTTCTACTGGTCACTGTCTTACTGGTCAGTGCCCTACTGGTCACTGTCTTACTGGTCA
>CM035798.1:6031602-6094102 GCA_020466265.1 Siphamia tubifer | reverse complement strand
CTAGACTGAACTGTGACTCATACATCACATAATTTTTTATCTAACCTGACCATAGTCTTTCTCAAACAGGAATGTTTTAAACCTAATTTTAAATGTAGAGACTGTTTCTGCGTCTTTAATATTAAAGGGAAGATGATTCCATCAGACAGTAACCATGGTAACTAAAGGCTCTAGCTCCTACTGTACTTTTAGAAACCCTAGGAACTTTCAATAAACCTGCATTCTGAGAACGAAGGGTTCTATTGGGTTGGTACGGAACCAGATCATCTTTAAGATAAGAGGGACCCATACCATTAACCCCTGACCCCTAACCCTAACCCATACCATTAATGGTTTTATATGTAAAGAGGAGGATTTTTAAATTTAATTCTAGACTCACCTGGTAGCCAGTGAAGGGTTTGGAGCACAGGGGTGATAGGGTTAGGGGTCAGAGGTCAGGGTTTGGAGCACAGGGGTGATAGGGTTAGGGGTCAGGGGTCAGGGTTTGGAGCACAGGGGTGATAGGGTTAGGGGTCAGGGGTCAGGGTTTGGAGCACAGGGGTGATAGGGTTAGGGGTCAGGGGTCAGGGGTCAGGGTTTGGAGCACAGGGGTGATGTGTTCTCTTCTATTTGATCCTGTTAATAATCTTGCTGCTGCATTTTGAACCAGTTGAAGCTTTTTAGGGAATATTTAGGACATGCTACAAGTAAGGAGTTACAATAATCTAATCGTGATGTAACAAATGCATGAATTAATTTTTCTGCAGTCGTTTTAGACAGAATATTCCTAATTTTGGCTAATGTTGCGCAGGTGAAAGAAGGCTGTTCTGCATGTTTGGTTAATGTGCCCTGACCTCTGACCCCTGACCCTTTGAATGAAAGATGTGGATCAAATAAAACTCCTAAATTTTTAACTGTGGCACTGGGTGTTACACTTAAGTTGTCTACAGTAACTATGTGGTCAGGTAGGGAGTCTCTCGCATTTTTAGGACCAATTATAACGACTTCAGTTTTTTCAGGGTTCAATAAAAGATAATTGTCACTCATCCAAGTCTTTATGTCTTGTACACAAGTACTTAGTTTATCTATTTGTCTGGTCTGATCAGGTTTAATCGATAAATATAGCTGTGTGTCATCCGCGTAACAATGAAAATTAATGCCATGATTTCTAATGATGTTACCTAAAGGGAGCATATATAGTGTAAACAAAATAGGCCCAAGGACTGACCCTTGAGGAACGCCATAATTAACTCTGGAGGACTGCGATGATTGTTGATTAACGTTAACAAATTGTTATGGATTAGATAAATATGATTTAAAGCAGCAGAGGGCTGCTCCTCTAATACCTATATCACATTCTAATCTGTGCACTAAGATACTGTGGTCAATGGTGTCAAAGGCTGCACTAAGGTCTAATAACACCAGGACCCATATTAATCCCATGTCAGCGGCTAATAATAAGTCATTAGTAACTTTAACTAACGCTGTTTCAGTGCTATGATGGACACGAAAGCCAGACTGAAACTGTTCAAATAAACTATTATCCTGCAGGAATTGGCACAGCTGTTTAACTATTACTCGTTCTAAAACCTTTGACAGGAAGGGCAAATTGGATATAGACCTAGAATTATCTAAAATGTCAGGATCTAGGGTAGGCTTTTTCAGAATTGGTTTAATAACAGCATATTTAAATGACTGCGGCACATATCCAGTAATTAATGAAGTGTTAATTATATTTAGGACAGTGTTAATAATTAGGGGCAGAATCTGTTTAAAGAGTTTAGTTGTAATTGGATCTAAGAGGCAGGTGATGATTTGGAAGACATGATAATAGATATGACATCAGTTTGGTCTACAGTGGTGAAATTATTTAGTGTTACAGAGGGATTTATTAAAGGCCTAGGTTTGAAACCACTGCTTTTTCTGATCTAATATTTGGGAGAAATGTGTCTATTTTGTCTCTAATAGTTGATATTTTATTGTTAAAGAACTGCAGGAAATCATCAGGATGGAGCGTGGATGGAATAACTGGTTCCACGGAGGTGTGTCTGTTTGTCAGTCTGGCTACAGTACTGAACAGGAATCTAGGATTATTCTGGTTTTCTTCTATTATGGATGAGTAATATCTAGTTTTGGCTGTACGCAAAGATGGATTATACTTTATTAAGATATTTTTCCAGGCATTGAGAGAATCTTCTAAGTTGGATCGCCTCCATTGCCTCTAATTTAGGTGTTGTTTGTTTAATGGAGCGAGTGTCAGCGTTGTACCATGGGGAGGTTCATCTAACCTTAGTAGTTTTTAACTTAAGGGGGGCAACTATATCTAACGTAGTTTGTAGTGTGAGCATGGTACTATCGACTAACTCATCACTTATACTGGGACTAAATGTGTCCTTTACATAATCACATGACATAGACACAAATAGTGACTGAATTAACTCTTTGTACTTTGAGACAGCACGGTCACATAGTATCCTTTTCATTTATGCTTTAATCACTGAGGTAGAAATATCCTCAAACAAAACCTGGAAGGTCATTAAAAAGTGATCTGAGAGTATGGGATTATGGGTAAAAACGACGAGGTCATTAATTTCAACACCAAGTGTTAAGATCAGATCAAGAGTGTGTCTGTGAATGTGGGTTGGTTTATGAACATTTTGGATAAAGCCTAATCCGTCTAGTAGGTCACTAAATGCATTACTAAGAGAGTCAGCGTTGTTATCAACATGTATGTTCAAATCACCAACTATTATAATCCTATCCCAGTTCAACACTACACTGGATAGAAAGTCAGAGACTTCTAATAAAAATTGTGAATAAGGGCCAGGAGGGCGGTAGACTGTGACAAAAAGGACTGGTTTTTGGTTTCTGCAGTTGGGGAAATTAATGGATGAAACTAGACTTTCAAAGGAGTGGTAAGTGGGATTAGTTTTATGATTAATTTTAGGGCTAAGACCTAAACTGGAGTGGGATATTACTGCCACTCCTCCACCACGGCCACTGGTTCTGGCTGTGTGATAGTTCACATGAGTTGGTGGCGTGGATTCATTTAATGCGACATATTCATCCTGCTGCAGCCAGGTTTCAGTCACAGCTAAAATATAAATTTTGTAATCACTAATTAGATCGTTTATTAACAAAGATTTGGAAGAAATAGATCTAATATTGATCAGTCCACATTGGATAAAATTGTTAGGTGTTCTTTTAATCTGATTATTACTTAAAACTATTTTTATTAAATTATTTGATCTCACTCCTATAGGTTTTTTAATATTAGGTTTATTTTTAACTATACGGGGTTTATTATTAACTACACAGGGAATAGACACAGTCTTTCTATTATTTGCTACAAGGTGGGTTTGTGACAACTCAGAGTAAAGTGGATGCACAGAGAAGTGTTTTACTCTATGACTCTGCGCCTGGGCCCACACTCTGGATTGTCATTTTGACAGGTTAAGTTTAGCAGCCACATTTTGTGCTAAGAGAGAGGCACCTTCCCAAGTGGGATGTATGCTATCTCTGCGAATGAGCCCAGGCTTTCCCCAGAACGCACGCCAATTATCTATAAAAACAACATCATTTTCTGAGCACCATCTAGACAACCAGCGGTTAAATGATGACAACCTAGAGGACATCTCATCACTGTACAAATTGGGCAGGGGTCCAGAGAATGCTACGGTGTTACACATTGACTTAGCAAGTTTACACACCGATGCTACGTTCAGTTTAAGAATCTCTGATTGTTTCCGTCGGACATCGTTACCACCAGCGTGGATCATGATGTGGTGGAAGCTAGCCCTGCTCTGCTGTAAAAGCCTAAGGTTTCCTTTGATGTCACCGACTCTGGCCCCTGGATAACACCTGACAGACACCGCTGGGTGCTTCACGTCCCTAAGAATAGAACTGCCAATGAAGAGAGTGTCTGGTTTGGCCAGTGTTCTGCCATGGGGTCTGCTACAGACGTGAAGCTCTTGGTGCGCTACGTTTGTGCGTTTAGCACCACGCTTCCCCCGTACTGTCACAAACCTATCTCTAGACTCTCCCGGCTACACAGGGGTTGCTGAGGGGCTAGCCACGCTCCTGTTGCTGTTAGCATCGCTCGCGGTCCCTGCAGCTACCTCGCTATAGCTAGGCCTAGCATTAGCCTCCAAGCTGCAGAGCCGTGCTTCTAACTCAGAAACCCTGGCCTCCAACCCTGACACTAAGCTACACTTCCAACAACTACTGCTATCCTCAGTAAAGGAGGCAGGGACTCACTGTACATACAACACACTGAGCAGAAAATACGAGAAGAAGAACTAGCCATGCTAAGGGAAGCTAGGCTAGCGAAGTTAAAGAGGAAAACAATACACTCACCAGACGCGACGCCGTGTCGTCTCAGCTGCTGCAACTCTCACGATGCGTTCAGGGACAACTCCCTATAGTATATAGTGTTTATAGAATATATAGTGTATATAGTATATATAGTATATATAGTATATATAGTGTGTACAGTGTATATAATATATATATATATATATATATATATATATATATATATATATAGTATAAATAGTGTATATAGTATATATAGTGTGTATAGTGTATATAGTATATATGGTGTGTATTGTGTATATAGTATATGTAGTATATGTAGTGTATATAGTATATATAGTTTGTATAGTGTATATAGTGTGTATAGTATATATAATATATATAGTTTATATAGTGTGTATAGTGTATATAATATATATAGTATATGTAGTATATTTTGTTTGTTTGTTTTTGTTTTTATTTTGTTTTTACACTATGCTCTCTGTAACCAACCAGGCCAAACTCACATGCATCACAAACACAGCAGCCAAAATCATTGGCCTCTCCCCACCTAATCTCACAGATTTAAACAAACACAGTAGTCCAGGATATCACTCACCCCTTACACCAATACATCATCCCTCTACCCTCAGGGCGTAGGTACAGAACAACTAGGTTCAGGAGGGCCCGCTTTGGGAAGAGCCTGATCCCTGCAGCTATAGCCGCCCTGAACAGCAGGCCCCGCTGATCTGTCTGGCCCCCCATTGTTTTGTTTGTCACTGTCTCCCACTTGCCCTCTTGTAGCTGTTGTTTTGTCTGTGATGTGTTATGTTGTCTTTTCTGTAATGTACAGTCAGTGAAGACGAATTTCCCTACGGGGACCAATAAATCTAATCTAATATATAGTGTGTATAGTGTATATAATATATATAGTATATATAGTATATGTAGTGTATATAGTATATATAGTATATATAGTATGTATAGTGTATATGGTATATATAGCGTATATAGTATACATAGTGTATATAGTATATATAGTGTGTATAGTGTATATAGTGTGTATAGTGTATATAATATACATAGTATATATAGTATATGTAGTGTATATAGTATATATAGTATGTATAGTGTATATGGTATATATAGCGTATATAGTATACATAGTGTATATAGTATATATAGTGTGTATAGTGTATATAGTGTGTATAGTGTATATAATATACATAGTATATATAGTATATGTAGTGTATATAGTATATATAGTATGTATAGTGTATATGGTATATATAGTGTATATAGTATACATAGTGTATATAGTATATATATCGTGTATATAGTGTGTATAGTGTATATAATATATATAGTGTATACTGTATAGTGTGCACAGAAATTGATATATTTTTTAATATAATTCTTGTTGCTGTGCTGTTCTATTCTGCGCTGCTGTAAACCTGCAGTTTCTGTTATGTATCCAGACTTTCATTGTCTTGTCTGGTGTTTTTTGTCTGTCTTCCCATGTTTGTGTCTTTGTTAGTGTCCGGGGCTTTTATTTTGTTAAGTTGGTTCATGTTCATGGTGTTTTCCTCCTGTAATTTGCTGTGATTGAGTCCACCAGTGTTCCCAGTATTTAAGTGTGTGTACATGTGACTGGGTCCACCAGTGTTCCCAGTATTTAAGTGTGTGTACATGTGACTGGGTCCACCAGTGTTCCCAGTATTTAAGTGTGTGTACATGTGACTGGGTCCACCAGTGTTCCCAGTATTTAAGTGTGTGTACATGTGACTGGGTCCACCAGTGTTCCCAGTGAGTCTGCGTCCATGTGTTCAACAAGTCATTTCTTCCCTGTCTTGGATACCTCTGTGTATGAATGGTTTTGTCTGTTGTTTGTTCCCTTTGGTTTTGTTGCTGGACAGACCTTGTGCCTGTCTCTGACCCTGCATCTGCCTTGTCCCTGTCGGATCCATTTAATGTACTGGACCTCTGGTTTGACCCACGCCTGTTTTCTGGTAAAGTCTTTTTGGATTTCTGGTTTTGACCTTTTGCCTCCATATTGACCTGTGTTGTACCCTGTGTGCAGCCATTATCTTCTGGACATCCAGTCAAAATGTCCTCTAACAATTTGTAAAAATAAATTGTACTCTTGTTTCAGAGTCTTGCATCTGGGTCTATTTATGGTCTGAGTCCGTAACAGTTTCCTGTAGTGGAACAAATAAAGGAATATCTTTTATCTCATTATTTTGACTTCACTTAATGAACCTTATATATGAATAATCTAAAAAATAAACTCTGTGCCAGTTTAAACTTTGTATTTTTTTGATTCGCTCTATTTCATCTTCAGTTTCTCTCTCTCTCAACTTGCCAACCTTCGTCTTCTTCGAGGAACAAATCTATGATTGTTCTTTTATTGGAAAATAAAGCGACTGGAACAGAAAGACATTGTCCATAAGTCTGAAATTCACACATGATGAACAAGACTTTAATCCACTGCCCTATAAAAAAAACACAGACATTTATATACGTACTTGGTCGTCGGTGAGTTCAAAATCTTCTTTGTATTTATTGACACCATAGTCTTCCCAAACGTCAGAGGACAGGACAGACCCTGGGGGGGTCACACTAAGTCAAACACTGGCCTTCAAAGTTTATTTGTGTGGCGCTAACTGTCTCCCCTTCACACTGGTCCAAAAGAATCCTGGGTTAGGGCCAGAACCCCAGCTCAGGCACCCAGACCCACAGTCTGAAGGATTTACTGAGTAAAACAGACACGGTCAGGGTGGATGAAGCCACATGTGTGAGCGTGTTCAGGAACAGCCTGAGAATGAAGCAGTAGCTCCAGCCAGTATTGATCTGTGAACATAGGATTATACAGTCTGGCTCTATAGGCTGAGCGGCCTTTAATTCCCTCACAGAATAGATAGACTGGCTTTGGCTCTATACGTACATGGATCAATGCAAATCTGCTTTGACCCTGCAGTTCAATTTTAAGTGAATTCCATTAGCCATAAGTAAAAGTTTTCTTGGGTAATGTGATTAGAGTGGCTCCTCACCGATGGGAGTCTTTCTGAAAGCGGTGAAACATTTCTCCTCCCCCTCCTCTTCCTCTGCTCCCCCTCCTCTTCTTCTGCTCTTCCATCTCATTCTCTCTCTTTGTCTTTTACACTATTTACAAACACAACCTTCGCCGCCGTGACCCTCTGTAGACGAAGAAGTGACGATAACACTGAGAGACTAACAGGTGGGGACGCAACACACACACACAAAGAGACACATAAAGAGACACACACATGGACACACACAAAGAGACGCATAAAGAGACGCACAGACACACACACAAAGACGCACACACACACACACACACACAAAGCGACACATAAAGAGACACACACATGGACACACACACAAAGAAACGCACACACACACACAAAGAGACACATAAAGAGACGCACAGACACGCACACAAAGACGCACACACACAAAGTGACACGCACGCACAAACAGAGACAAAAAGACGCACACACGCACACAAAGAGACACACATACACAAAAAAGACACACACACAAAAAGACGCACACACACACACACACACACAAAGAAACGTACACACACACACACACACAAAGTGACACGCACGCACAGAGACAAAAAGACGCACACACGCACACAAAGACACACACACACACACACACAAAGAAACGCACACACACACATACATGCAGACTCACACACACACACAAAGAGATGCACACACACACACAGACTCACACACACACACAAAAAGACGCACATACACACACACACACACTCACAAAGAGACTCGAACGCACACACACACATGGACACACACACACACACACACACACGGAAACACACACACACACAAAGAGACACACACACACAGAGATGCACATGCACACACACACGGTCACACACACATGGACACACACAGACACACACACACACAGAAACACACAAACACACAGACAGACACATGCACACACAGACACACACACACACACACACACACACAAACAGAAATACACACACACAGAAACACACACACACGGACAGACACATGCACACACAGACACACACACATACACACGCACACACACAGAAACACACACACACGGACAGACACACGCACACACAGACACGCACACACAGATACACACACACATACACACACACAGAAACACACACACACGGACAGACACATGCACACACAGACACACACACACACACATACACACACACACACACAGAAACACACACACACGGACAGACACACGCACACACAGACACGCACACACAGATACACACACACACACACACACACAGAAACACACACACGGACAGACACACGCACACACAGACACACATACACACACACACACAGAAACACACACACGGACAGCTTGACCATTAGTCTGCGGATGGAACCCCGAAGACAGGCTGGGTGAGGCGCCAATAGCCCGACAGTACTCTTTCCAGAAGACAGAAATGAATTGTGGACCTCGATCGGATACCACTTCGGTAGGGAAGCCGTGAAGTCGGAAAACATGAAGGAGCATAAGTCCCGCAGTCTCCTTGGCCGAAGGAAACTTTGTGATCGGTATCAGCCGAGCCATCTTGCTGAAACGGTCAATGACCATGAGAATCGCTGTATTCCCGTCCGAAGACAGTAGACCTGTGACGAAGTCCAGAGCGATGTGAGACCACGGACGATGGGGAATAAGTAGAGGCTGCAGTAGTCCTGGTGGAGGTCTTCAGGAGGACCTATTTTGGCTGCATACCGGACATGCGTTGATGAAGTCCGTGACGTCTTCCTTCAAAGAAGGCCACCAGTACCGTCGTCGAACCACCTCCAGCGTACGTTGAACTCCCGGGTGACACGTCAGAGCAGATTGATGTAACCACTGCAGGAGTTCTACTCTGAGCCCCTGGGGAACAAATAGGTGATAAGCAGGTCAACCACTAGGCCCAGGCTGTTCCTCCACGGCAGCCTTGATCTGATCCACTATCTCCTGTGTGAAAGCGGCTACTCTTTGTGGACTAGGAAGAATGGTCTCCGTCTTCATCCCCTCATCCTCAACCGTGAACTGTCGTGACAAGGCGTCAGGCTTGACATTACGGGAACCTGGACGATAGGACAAAGAAAAATTAAATCTGGTAAAGAATAGGGACCATCTTGCCTGCCGAGAGTTTAACCTCTTAGCAGCTCTAATGTATTCCAAGTTCTTATGATCCGTCCAGACCAGGAATGGAACCTTGGTACCCTCCGACCAATGTCTCCATTCCTCTAAAGCCATCTTCACCGCCAGTAGTTCCCGATTCCCGGTGTCATAATTTCTCTCTGCTGGTGATAGGTGCTTGGAGAAGAAGGCACAGGGGTGCACCTTGGAATCTAGAACTGAGCGCTGGGAGAGTACCGTGCCCACCCCCACATCAGAAGTGTCAACATCCATGATGAACTGCCTCTCTGGATAAGGAATCTGTAGGATGGGAGCGGTACAGAATCTTTCCTTGAGAGCGGTGAAAGCCTTATTGGTGGACAAGGACCACTGAAAAGACACCTTGGAGCAGGTTAGAGCAGTCAAAGGAGCAGCAACAGAACTATATCCTCTAATATAGTGTCTGTAGAAATTTGCGAAGCTTAAGAACCTCTGCAACTGCTTACCTGTCTCCGGTACTGGCCACTCAGTGACCGCACGGATCCATCTGGAGGGTGTCTTGCCCAATCACATACCCCAGGAAGGAGACTGAGGAACAATGGAACTCGCATTTCTCAGCTTTTACGTAGAGCGAATTCTCTAACAGTCATTGCAGTACTTGCTGTACATGGTATGTGTAATCCTGCTGGGATTTAGAAAAGATCAAAATGTCATTTAGGTAGACAAAAACGAACTTGTTTAACATGTCTCGGAAAACGTCATTGATGAGGTTCTGGAATACAGCCGGAGCATTGGTCAGTCCAAAGGGCATTACGAGAATTTCGTAATGTCCAGAAGGAGTGTTGAAGGCTGTCTTCCATTTGTCGCCCTCTCAAATCCTCACCAAGTGATATGCGTTTCTCATTTCCAGCTTGGTGAAAATTGTTGCTCCCTGGAGAAACTCAAAAGCAGAAGAGATTAATGGTAGAGGGTACCTATTCTTGATGGTAATTTCATTTAACCCCCTATAGTCGATGCACAGTCTTAGGGTCTTATCCTTTTTATCCACAAAGAAAAACCCTGCCCCGGCTGGAGATCTTAATCCCTAAGCGGAGGTAAAGACACGGCTCTGCTTTTGCTGAAGACCTCTCTATAATCATGGTATTCGGGAGGGACTGAAGCCATCTCGACCTCGGAGATGCTACTCACTGCCCTCTCCCGTTCCCTGGGCGACTGAAGACAGGAGGTCTGGCAGCCCGGACTCCAACTGTTGACCCTGCCCATTTCCCAGTCGATTTGGGGATTGTGTCTGCAGAGCCAGGGGTAACCTAGGATCAGAGGAATCTCAGAGGAAGGTAGAATTAGAAACTGTATCGTCTCCACACCCGCTATAGACATAACGACTGGCTCCGTCTGTTGGGTTATCTCTCCCATAGCATGACTGTCTAATGCGCGGGCAGGGACTGGTTTGGAATCAATGAAGGCAGCTAGGGTCTCTCCTTTAATCAGGAGCTGAACATGGAGGTCTGGACACTGAGGGGTTTGAAATGGTGCGACTCAGCGTTAACCCCCGGTCTAACACTGAGCCCTCCCTTTTAACGGACACCCCGCGAGAAATGGCCCCCTGCAGACACAGATTCTCCCTACGACGCCTCTCTCGCTCAGCCGGTGTCAACTTGGAGCGGCCCACCTGCATTGGCTCCTCACCGCCAGCAGGGCTGCGTCCATGGATCCAGTGCCAGCGTGAGCACGGAGAGGCGGCGATGAAGAGTCCTCATTCCTCCAGGCCCAAAGTCTGTGATTCAAACGGGTAGTCAGGCGGATTAAACCATCTAAATCAGAGGGAGATCAAATTAGACCAACTGAAACTTAATTCTTGGTGATAACCCAGCTAAATACACCTCACACTGCGCTGCCATATTCCATTAACTATTTCGAGCCCTGGTTCGAAAGTCTATGGCGTACTCCGAGACCGTCCCATTACCCTGCTGAATGTTTAACAGACCTCCCGTAACGTCCGGTCCCTCCGTAACAGGTCCGAAGACCTTCTGGAGTTCCTGTGAAAATGCCTTGAAGGATGTGCATGCCTCCGTCCGCCGTTCCCATTCAGCAGTGCCGCATAGTCTGGCTCGACCCGTGAGATGATTTATGGCATAAGCCACTTTAGCTGTTTCAGGGGAGAATGTGTGCGGCTGTAACGAAAACAGTTTGGAACAGTTAGTCGGAAAAGAATTACAATTAACAAAGTCTCCGCCATACCGTTCGGGGCTCCCCAACCCGAGGTTCCGATACTGTCCGAGAATGCGGTGACAGTGCTGGTTCTGAGACCGCAGGAACCACAGCTGTAGCGGGGATCGGGGTCTGGGTCAGAATGGTAAATGGACTGCACTTATACAGTGCTTTTCCACCTTCATGATGCTCAAAGCGCTTTACATTAGCCTCACATTCACCCACACACTCATACACCAGTAGGTTTCTAAGGTCTAAGGTCAGTCCTACTGGGGGCCAAAGTCAGGGTTCAGTATCTTGCCCAAGGACACTTCGACATGTGGACAGCCAGAGCCGGGACACGAACTGCCAACCTGTCGGTCATTGGGCGACCCACTCTACCAACTGAACCACAGCCGCCCGAAGTCGCACCAACTGCTGCACCTGAGCAGAGAGGGCTGTTACAACCTGTTCAACATGGTGAAGCCGAGCACCCGTCACCGGCTGATCTGCTGTTATGGCCAGATCGTGATGTAACGAACCAGAATCGGACCCAAATGCAGACACTAGACAGAATAAAGTTCAAACAGGGTTTTAATAATATAGATTGAAACAGAGTCCACAGGAATAGGCACAGGGGAAAACGTAGTACGATCCAGGGTTCGGTAACGTGATCCAGTGGAGACAGGCAGAGAGAGACGTCGGAGTCCAGAAAGGCTGGTCGGGTACTGGGGAAGCAGACTGGAACGTAGTCGGGACAGGAAAGGGCCCAAATCCGAAGGACGAAGACAGAGACGTGGTCAGGTGAAAACAGGTCTAAATAGGGAGCAGGCTGGAACGGGTCAAAAACAACACAGACAAAAACACAGGAAAAGAGGCAGAATAACGCTGGAAGGTCTTGACAGGTAAAAACGATCTGGCAAAGAACAGACAAACAGGGCAGACTTATATACAGCCACCTGATTACCCACAGGTGTGGGATCTCAGGTGGCTGTAATGACAACCAGAGCAAAGGTGAAAGAGAGACACACCAAGAGCTTCACGTCTGTAGCAGACCCCATGGCGGAACACTGGCCAAACCAGACACTCTCTTCATTGGCAGTTCTGTTCTTAGAGACGTGAAGCACCCAGCGGTGTCTGTCAGGTGTTATCCAGGGGCCAGAGTCAGTGACATCGAAGGAAACCTTAGGCTTTTACAGCAGAGCAGGGCTAGCTTCCGCCGCATCGTGATCCACGCTGGTGGTAACGATGTCCGACGGAAACAATCAGAGGTTCTTGAACTGAACGTAGCATCGGTGTGTAAACTTGCTAAGTCGATGTGTAACACCGTAGCATTCTCTGGACCCCTGCCCAATTTGTCCAGTGATGAGATGTCCTCTAGGTTGTCATCATTTAACCGCTGGTTGTCTAGATGGTGCTCAGAAAACAATGTTGTTTTTATAGATAATTGGCGTGCGTTCTGGGGAAAGCCTGGGCTCATTGGCAGAGATAGCATACATCCCACTTGGGAAGGTGCCTCTCTCTTAGCACAAAATGTGGCTGCTAAATTTAGCCTGTCAATATGACAATCCAGAGTGCGGGCCCAGGCGCAGAGTCATAGAGTAAAACACTTCTCTGTGCATCCACTTCACTCTGAGCTGTCACAAACCCACCATGTAGCAAATAATAGAAAGACTGTGTCTATTCCCTGTGTAGTTAATAATAAACACTGTGTAGTTAATAATAAACACTGTGTAGTTAATAATAAACACTGTGTAGTTAATAATAAACACTGTGTAGTTAATAATAAACACTGTGTAGTTAATAATAAACACTGTGTAGTTAATAATAAACACTGTGTAGTTAATAATAAACCTAATATTATTAAACCTATAGGAATGAGATCAAATAATCTAATAAAAATAGTTTTAAGTAATAATCAGATTAAAAGAACACCTAAAATTATATCCAATGTGGACTGATCAATATTAGGTCTATTTCTTCCAAATCTTTGTTAATAAATGATCTAATCAGTGATCAATAAATTGATATTTTAGCTGTGACTCAAACCTGGCTTCAGCAGGATGAATATGTCCCATTAAATGAATCCAGGTGAACTATCACACAGCCAGAACCAGTGGTGGTGGTGGAGGAGTGGCAGTAATATCTCACTCCAGTTTAGGTCTTAGCCCTAAAATTAATCCTAAAATTAATCCCACTTACCACTCCTTTGAAAGTCTACTTTTATCCATTACTTTCCCCAACTGCAGAAACCAAAAACCAGTCCTTTTTGTCCTAGTTTATGTCCCTCCTGGTCCTTATTCACAGTTTGGATCTCATCAGTCTCTGACTTTCTATCCAGTGTAGTGTTGAACTGGGATAGGATTATAATAGTTGGTGATTTGAACATACATGTTGATAACAACACTGACTCTCTTAGTAATGCATTTAGTGACCTACTAGACGGATTAGGCTTTATCCAAAATGTTCATGAACCAACCCACATTCACAGACACACCCTCCATCTGATCTGAACATTTGCTGTTGAAATGAGTGACCTGGTTGTTTTTACCCATAATCCCATACTCTCAGATGACTTTTTAATGACCTTTCAGTTTGTGCTGTCTCAAAGTACAAAGAGTTAATTCAGTCACTATTTGTGTCTATGTCATGTGATTATGTAAAGGACACATTTAGTCCCAGTATAAGTGATGAGTTAGTCGATAGTACCATGCTCACACTACAAACTACGTTAGATATAGTTGCCCCCCTTCAGTTAAAAACTACTAAGATTAGATGAACCTCCCCATGGTACAACGCTGACACTCGCTCCATTAAACAAACAACACCTAAATTAGAGGCAATGGAGGCGATCCAACTTAGAAGATTCTCTCAATGCCTGGAAAAATATCTTAATAAAGTATAATCCATCTTTGCGTACAGCCAAAACTAGATATTACTCATCCATAATAGAAGAAAAGGGGGAGGGCCTAAGGACAGGGGATGCGTGGGACTGTTCAAATATCTCTGTAGTTGATTGTGTTTTTGTAAAGCCCTGTGAGACGACTTTGTTGTGATTTAGGGCTTTATAGATAAAATTGAATTGAATTGAATTAAATCACAACAAAGTTGTCTCACAGGGCTTTACAAAAACACAATCAACTACAGAGATACATGAAAAGTCCCAAGCATCCCCTGTCCTTAGACCCTCCCTCTGTCCTTAGACCCTCCCCCTGTCCTTAGACCCTCCTTCTCGGCAAGAAAAAACTTCCAAACCCAGTGGGAAAAAGAATAAATCTTGAGTAGAACCACACTGAAGGACAGATCCACTCCCATGGACGGACAGACTATAGATGAACGTCCATTTATAAATGAAGAAGGGGGGCTGGTCCAGACACCAGACAGGTGAGGGTCCAGGGTCACAGGTCGGGACAGGCAAGTCACTGCAGATTCTGTCGTCCATGGCCCCCACGCAGACACTGTCAAGAGGGGGGGGGGGTACCAGGTGACTAGCCATGAACAGACTTGGTACGAAAGGTAGGTTATAAAAATGACAATACAGATGAGAGAGAGAGAACTTTAACAAACTGGTTAATGTTCAGAACCAAGGATAGTCATGACTGTGGAAAAGACACTGTCCTGTTCATGTTAGCAGTTTGAATGCTTATCCAGTTTTAGCAGTTTATTATATCTGTAAATAATCAGTGGTTTTACTAACATAATCATTCATTTAAATGATTAGCTAAGTGCTGTTGTTGTTGTTGTATGGACCTTTTACAGCCAGTAGTCAGTAGACCTCAGTCTGATACCAATACCCAGGCTGTGGACTGAAGCTGACACTAGTGGACTGAAGCTGACACTAGCGTCAATAGAAGCGTCCAATTAGAAGACGGAGGCTGAATCCCATTCTACCCCTTACTCCTACCCCTCAGTTTAGTGCGTCAACATGTAGGGGTAAGGGTGATTCAGTTCAGGTTCAGGCAGAGGGGTAGGGGCAATGCAGATTTTCCAGAGGCAGACTCCAAACAGTGGGGTACGAGAAATAATAATAATAATAATAATTATGGATTAGGTTTCTTTTGCGCATTTCAAGGCACCCAAAACACTTCACATTAGTGACCCATTATTAATTCACTCACACATGCTCCCTCTAGTGGTGGTAAACTATAAAGTACAGATATTTCTATAAATGTAAAGAGTATAAAGTACATATATTTATATAAATGTAGAGAGTGTAATGTACAAATATTTATATAAAAGTAAAGAGTACAAAGTAAAAATATTTATGTAAATGTAAAGAGTATAATGTACAAATATTTATATAAATGTAAAGAGTATAAAGTACAAATATTTATATAAATGTAAAGAGTATAAAGTAAATGGTAAATGTTCTGCATTTATATAGTTCTTTTCCACCTTCATGGTGCTCAAAGCGCTTTACATTAGCCTCTCATTCACCCATTCACACACACACTCATACACCAGGAGGTTTCTATGGTCTAAGGTCAGTCCTACTGGGGGCCTAAGTGAGGGTTCAGTGTCTTGCCCAAGGACACTTCGACATGTGGACAGCCAGAGCTGGGATGCGAACCGCCAACCTCCCGGTCATTGGGCGACCCACTCTACCAACTGAGCAACAGCCGCCCATACAAAGTACAAATATGTATATAAATATAAAGAGTATAAAGTACAAATATGTGTATAAATGTAAAGAGTACATATATTTATAAAAAATGTAGGGAGTAAAGGTACAAGTTTCCAGAAAAATGATGAAGTACAGATATGTAAAAAATGTACTTAAGTACAGTAATGAAGTACTTGTGCTTAGTTACATTCCACCTGTGGCAATAATATGGGCATACCCAAGAAGGCAACAAGAACAGCAGAGAAATCACCAATACTGTGTGTTTTCCTGGTGTGTAAATGAATGCTGTCATTGAGGGGAGTAGTTTGTTGTCAGTCTCTGTCGTAAAGGTAGGTAAACCATACATATCGGAAACTGTCCACACCCAAAATCTCATCCCAAAGTCTGTTTTTGTATTTGTGCATAGTGCTGCTCATTGATCTGGATGCATATGCAATTTGTCTCCATACGGTGTTGATTCAATTCAATTCAATTTTATTTATAAAGCCCTAAATCACAACAAAGTCGTCTCAGAGGGCTTTACAAAAAACAATCAGCTACAGAAATACATGAAAAGTCCCAGGCACCCCCTGTCCTTAGACCCTCCCCCTGTCCTTAGACCCTCCTTCTCGGCAAGAAAAAACTTCCAAACCCAGTGGGAAAAAGAAGAAATCTTGAGGAGAACCACATTGAAGGACAGATCCACTCCCATGGACGGACAGGCTATAGATGAACGTGATGGTGATGTTTGTGTTGTTGACAGTGTTTATGGTGTTGATAGTTTTAGTGTTGTTGTTGGTGTTGACGTGTTGGTGGTGTTGACAGTGTTGACGTGTTGGTAGTTTGTGTTGTTGGTGTTGACATGTTGGTGTTGTTTGTGTTGTTGATGGTGTTGATAGTGTTGACGGTGTGGATGGTGTTGACAGTGTTGACGCTGATGGTTGTGTTGACATTGTGGATGGTGTTGGTGGCGTTTGTGTTGTTGAAGGTGTTGACCATGTTGACAGGGTTGACGTGTTGGTTGTGTTTGTGTTGTTGTTGTCGGTGTTGGTGGTGTTTGTGTTGTTGGTTGTGTTGACGTGTTGGTGGTGTTGACAGTGTTGACAGTGTTAGTGGTGTTTGTGTTGTTGTTGTTGACAGTGTTGGTGGTGTTGACAGTGTTGGTGGTGTTCAAGGTGTTGGTGGTGTTGGTGGTGTTGGTAGTGTTGACAGTGTTGATGGTGTTGACGTGTTGGTGGTGTTTGTGTTGTTGTTGACGGTGTTGGCAGTGTTTGTGTTGTTGGTTGTGTTCACGTGTTGGTGTTGTTTGAGTTGGTGGTGGTGTTTGTGTTGTTGATGGTGTTGACAGTGTTGGTAGTGTTTGTGTTGTTGATGGTGTTGACAGTATTGGTGGTTTTTGTGTTGTTGATGGTATTGACAGTGTTGGTGGTGTTTGTGTTGGTGGTGGTGTTGACATGTTAGTGGTGTTGACAGTGTTGACGGTGTTAGTAGTTTTTGTGTTGTTGGTGTTGACGTGTTGGTGTTGTTGATGATGTTGATGATGTTGACAGTGTTGACGGTGTTAACGGTGTTGGTGGTTTTGACAGTGTGGACGGTGTTGGTAGTGTTTGTGTTGTTGTTGACAGTGTTGACGGTGTTGATAGTGTTGACGTGTTGGTGGTGTTTGTGTTGTTGGTGGTGTTGACCTGGTGGTGGTGTTGACGGTATGGATGGTTTTGACAGTGTTGATGTGTCGGTGGTGTTTGTGCTTTTGTTTGTGTTGATGGTGTTGACGGTGTTGACAGTGTTGACAGTGTTGACGGTGTTGGTGATGTTTGTGTTGTTGATGGTGTTAATGGTGTTTGCGTTGTTGGTGAGGTTTGTGTTGTTGATGGTGCTGATGTGTCGGTGGTGTTTGTAAATGGTAAATGTTCTGCATTTATATAGTTCTTTTCCACCTTCATGGTTCAAAGCGCTTTACATTAACCTCTCATTCACCCATTCACACACACACACTCATACACCAGGAGGTTTCTAAGGTTTAAGGTCAGTCCTACTGGGGGCCTAAGCCAGGGTTCAGTGTCTTGCCCAAGGACACTACGACATGTGGACAGCCAGAGCCGCCAACCTCTCAGTCATTGGGCGACCCACTCTACCAACTGAGCCACAGCCGCCCTTTGTGTAGTAGGTGTTCATGGAGTCGGTGATGTTTGTGTTGTTTTTTGTGTCGGTAGTGTTGACGGTGTTCACAGTGTTGGTGGTGTTTTTGTTTTTGGTGGTGTTGACGTGTTGGTGGTAATTTTGTTGTAGATGGTGTTGACAGTGTTGGTGGTGTTTCTGTTGTTGGTGGTGTTGACAGTGTAGATGGTGTTGACAGTGTTGTTGGTGTTTGTGTTGTTGTTGTTGACAGTGTTGGTGGTGTTTGTGTTGTTGTTGCTTTTGACGGTGTTGATGGTGTTTCAGTTGTTGGTGGTGTTGACGTGTAGGTGGTGTTGACGTGATGGTGGTAATTTTGTGGTTGGTGGTGTTGACAGTGGTGACAGTGTTGGTAGTTAGTGTTTGTTTTTGTGTTGACAGTGTTTTGGTGTTTGTGTTGTTGACAGTGTGAACAGTGTTGGTAGTGTTTGTGTTGTTGTTGCTGTTGACGTTGTTGACAGTGTTGAAGTGTTGGTAGTTTTTATGTTGTTGATGTTGACGTGTTGGTGTTTGTGTTGTTGATGGTGTTGGTAGTGTTGACAGTGTGGATGCTGTTGGTAGTGTTTGTGTTGTTGGTGTTGACGGTGTTGACAGTGGTGACATGTTGGTAGTTTTTGTGTTGTTTGTGTTGTTGATGGTGTTGATGGTGTTGACGGTGTTGACGGTGTTGACGGTGTTGACGGTGTTGGAGTGTTGACGCATTGGTGGTGTTTGTGTTATTGGTGTTGACAGTGTTGGTGTTGTTTGTGGTGGTGACCTGGTGGTGGTGTTGACAGTGTTGACGGTATTGGTGGTGTTTGTGTTGTTGACGGTGTTGGTGGTGTTTTTGGTGGTGTTGACGTGATGGTGGTAATTTTGTTGTTGGTGGTGTTGACCTGTTGGTGGTGTTGACAGTGTAGATGGTGTTGACAATGTTGGTGGTGTTTGTGTTGTTGTTGTTGACAGTGTTGGTGGTGTTTGTGTTGTTGTTGCTTTTGACAGTGTTGGTGGTGTTTCTGTTGTTGTTGGTGTTGACGTGTTGGTGGTGTTGACAGTGTTGGTGGTGTTGGTGTTGTTGGTGGTGTTGACATGTTGGTGGTGTTGACAGTGTAGATGGTGTTGACATGTTGGTGGTGTTGACAGTGTTGTTGTTGTTGACAGTGTTGGTGGTGTTTGTGTTGTTGTTGCTTTTGACAGTGTTGGTGGTGTTTCTGTTGTTGGTGGTGTTGACGTGTTGGTGGTGTTGACAGTGTTGGTGGTGTTGGTGTTGTTGGTGGTGTTGACAGTGTTGGTGGTGTTTCTGTTGTTGTTGGTGTTGACATGTTGGTGGTGTTGACAGTGTAGATGGTGTTGACAATGTTGGTGGTGTTTGTGTTGTTGATGGTGTTGGTAGTGTTGACAGTGTGGATGCTGTTGGTAGTGTTTGTGTTGTTGGTGTTGACGGTGTTGACAGTGGTGACATGTTGGTAGTTTTTGTGTTGTTTGTGTTGTTGATGGTGTTGATGGTGTTGATGGTGTTGACGGTGTTGACGGTGTTGGAGTGTTGACGCATTGGTGGTGTTTGTGTTATTGGTGTTGACAGTGTTGGTGTTGTTTGTGGTGGTGACCTGGTGGTGGTGTTGACAGTGTTGACGGTATTGGTGGTGTTTGTGTTGTTGACGGTGTTGGTGGTGTTTTTGGTGGTGTTGACGTGATGGTGGTAATTTTGTTGTTGGTGGTGTTGACCTGTTGGTGGTGTTGACAGTGTAGATGGTGTTGACAATGTTGGTGGTGTTTGTGTTGTTGTTGTTGACAGTGTTGGTGGTGTTTGTGTTGTTGTTGCTTTTGACAGTGTTGGTGGTGTTTCTGTTGTTGTTGGTGTTGACGTGTTGGTGGTGTTGACAGTGTTGGTGGTGTTGGTGTTGTTGGTGGTGTTGACAGTGTTGGTGGTGTTGACATGTTGGTGGTGTTGACAGTGTAGATGGTGTTGACAATGTTGGTGGTGTTTGTGTTGTTGTTGCTTTTGACAGTGTTGGTGGTGTTTCTGTTGTTGTTGGTGTTGACGTGTTGGTGGTGTTGACAGTGTTGGTGGTGTTGGTGTTGTTGGTGGTGTTGACAGTGTTGGTGGTGTTTCTGTTGTTGGTGGTGTTGACATGTTGGTGGTGTTGACAGTGTAGATGGTGTTGACAATGTTGGTGGTGTTTGTGTTGTTGTTGTTGACAGTGTTGGTGGTGTTTGTGTTGTTGTTGCTTTTGACAGTGTTGGTGGTGTTTCTGTTGTTGTTGGTGTTGACGTGTTGGTGGTGTTGACAGTGTTGGTGGTGTTGGTGTTGTTGATGGTGTTGACAGTGTTGGTAGTTAGTGTTTGTTTTTGGTGTTGACAGTGTTTTGGTGTTTGTGTTGTTGACAGTGTGAACAGTGTTGGTAGTGTTTGTGTTGTTGTTGCTGTTGATATTGTTGACAGTGTCGAAGTGTTGGTAGTTTTTATGTTGTTGATGTTGACGTGTTGGTGTTTGTGTTGTTGATGGTGTTGACAGTGTGGATGCTGTTGGTAGTGTTTGTGTTGTTGGTGTTGATGGTGTTGACGCATTGGTGGTGTTAGTGTTATTGGTGTTGACAGTGTTGGTGTTGTTTGTGTTGTTGGTGGTGTTGACCTGGTGGTGGTGTTGACAGTGTTGATGGTATTGACAATGTTGACGGTGTTGTTGGTGTTTGTGCAGTTGTTTGTGTTGGTAGTGTTGACAGTGTTGACAGTGTTGACAGTGTTGACGGTGTTAGTCATGTTTGTGTTGTTGACGGTGTTGGTGGTGTTTTTGGTGGTGTTGACGTGATGGTGGTAATATTGTTGTTGGTGGTGTTGACCTGCTGGTGGTAATTTTGTTGTTGGTGGTGTTGACAGTGGTGACAGTATTGGTGGTGTTTGTGTTGTTGATGGTGTTGACAGTGTGGATGCTGTTGGTAGTGTTTGTGTTGTTGGTGTTGATGGTGTTGATGGTGTTGACGGTGTTGACGCATTGGTGGTGTTAGTGTTATTGGTGTTGACAGTGTTGGTGTTGTTTGTGTTGTTGGTGGTGTTGACCTGGTGATGGTGTTGACAGTGTTTATGGTATTGACAATGGTGACGGTGTTGTTGGTGTTTGTGCAGTTGTTTGTGTTGGTAGTGTTGACAGTGTTGACGGTGTTAGTCATGTTTGTGTTGTTGATGGTGTTAACGGTGTTTGTGTTGTAGGTGTTGACGGTGTTGGTGGTGTTTCTGTTGTTGTTGGTGTTGACGTGATGGTGGTAATTTTGTTGTTGGTGGTGTTGACAGTGGTGACGGTATTGGTGGTGTTTGTGTTGTTGATGGTGTTGACAGTGTTGGTAGTTAGTGTTTGTTTTTGTGTTGACAGTGTTTTGGTGTTTGTGTTGTTGACAGTGTGAACAGTGTTGGTAGTGTTTGTGTTGTTGTTGCTGTTGACGGTGTTGACAGTGTCGAAGTGTTGGTAGTTTTTGTGTTGTTGATGTTGACGTATTGGTGTTTGTGTTGTTGATGGTGTTGGTAGTGTTGACAGTGTGGATGCTGTTGGTAGTGTTTGTGTTGTTGGTGTTGACGGTGTTGACAGTGGTGACATGTTGGTAGTTTTTGTGTTGTTTGTGTTGTTGACGGTGTTGGAGTGTTGACGCATTGGTGGTGTTTGTGTTATTGGTGTTGACAGTGTTGGTGTTGTTTGTGGTGGTGACCTGGTGGTGGTGTTGACAGTGTTGACGGTATTGGTGGTGTTTGTGTTGTTGACGGTGTTGGTGGTGTTTTTGGTGGTGTTGACGTGATGGTGGTAATTTTGTTGTTGGTGGTGTTGACCTGTTGGTGGTAATTTTGTTGTTGGTGGTGTTGACATGTTGGTTGTGTTGACAGTGTAGATGGTGTTGACAATGTTGGTGGTGTTTGTGTTGTTGTTGTTGACAGTGTTGGTGGTGTTTGTGTTGTTGTTGCTTTTGACAGTGTTGGTGGTGTTTCTGTTGTTGGTGTTGACGTGTTGGTGGTGTTGACAGTGTTGGTGGTGTTGGTGTTGTTGATGGTGTTGACAGTGTTGGTAGTTAGTGTTTGTTTTTGGTGTTGACAGTGTTTTGGTGTTTGTGTTGTTGACAGTGTGAACAGTGTTGGTAGTGTTTGTGTTGTTGTTGCTGTTGATATTGTTGACAGTGTCGAAGTGTTGGTAGTTTTTATGTTGTTGATGTTGACGTGTTGGTGTTTGTGTTGTTGATGGTGTTGACAGTGTGGATGCTGTTGGTAGTGTTTGTGTTGTTGGTGTTGATGGTGTTGACGGTGTTGATGCATTGGTGGTGTTAGTGTTATTGGTGTTGACAGTGTTGGTGTTGTTTGTGTTGGTGGTGGTGTTGACCTGGTGGTGGTGTTGACAGTGTTGATGGTATTGACAATGTTGACGGTGTTGTTGGTGTTTGTGCAGTTGTTTGTGTTGGTAGTGTTGACAGTGTTGACGGTGTTAGTCATGTTTGTGTTGTTGATGGTGTTAACGGTGTTTGTGTTGTAGGTGTTGACGGTGTTGGTGGTATTGACAGTGTTGACGTTGTTTGTGCTGTTGGTGGTGTTGACGGTTTTGACGGTTTTGACAGTGTTGACGTGTCGGTGGTGGTTGTGCAGTTGTTTGTGTTGGTAGTGTTGACAGTGTTGATGTGTTGGTGGGGTTTGTGTTGTTGATGGTGTTGATGGTGTTCACGGAGTCGACGGTGTTGGCTTTATTGGCGGTATTGACAGTGTTGACAGTGTCTTTGTTGTTGTTTGTGTTGGTGGTGTTGACATGTCGGTGGTGTTGACGGTGTTGACAGTGTTGGTGGTGTTTGTGTTGTTGTTGGTGTTAACAGTGTTGATGGTGTTGACAGTGTTGGTGGTGTTTGTGTTGATGGTGTTAACGTGTTGGTAGTGTTTGTGTTGTTGGTGGTGTTGACATGGTGGTAGTGTTGACGGTGTTGATGGTGTTGACAGTGTTGATTGTGTTGGTGGTGTTTGTATTGTTGGTATTGAAGTGTTGGTGGTTATTTTGTTGTTGTTGGTGTTAACGGTTTTTGTGTTGTTTGTGTTCTTGGTGGTGTTGGCAGTGTTGATAGTTTTTGTGTTGTTGTTGGAGTTAATGTGTTGGTGTTGTTTGTGGTGTTTGTGTTTGACGGTGTTAACGTGTTGGTGGTGTTTGTGTTGTTGTTAACAGTGTTGGTGGTGTTTGTTTTGTTGACGGTGTTGGTAGTGTTTGTGTTGTTGGTGGTGTTGACGGGGTTGATGGTGTTGACAGTGTTGATTGGGTTGGTGGTATTTGTGTTGTTGTTGGTGTTGACAGTGTTGTTGGTGGTGTTGACGTTGTTGACGAATTTGACATTGTTGGCAGTGTTGGTGTTGTTTGTGTTGTTGGCAGTGTTGATAGTTTTTGTGTTGTTGTTGGTGTTCGTGTTGACGTGTTGGTAGTGTTGACAGTGCGGACGGTGTTGGTAGTCTTTGTGTTGTTGGTGTTAATGTGTTGGTGTTGTTTGTGTTGTTGGTTGTGTTTGTGTTGTTGTTAACGGTTTTTGTGTTATTTGTGTTCTTGGTGGTGTTTGGCAGTGTTGATAGTTTTTGTGTTGTTGTTGGAGTTGATGTGTTGGTGTTGTTTGTGGTGTTTGTGTTGTTGACAGTGTTAACGTGTTGGTGGTGTTTGTGTTGTTAACGGTGTTGGTGGTGTTTGTTTTGTTGACGGTGTTGGTAGTGTTTGTGTTGTTGGTGGTGTTGACGGGGTTGATAGTGTTGACAGTGTTGATTGGGTTGGTGGTATTTGTGTTGTTGTTGGTGTTGACAGTGTTGGCGGTGGTGTTGACGTTGTTGACGGTGTTGACGAATTTGACATTGTTGACAGTGTTGGTGGTGTTTGTGTTGTTGACGAATTTGACATTGTTGACAGTGTTGGTGTTGTTTGTGTTGTTGGCAGTGTTGATAGTTTTTGTGGTGTTGTTTGTGTTGACATGTTGGTGGTGTTGGCAGTGTTGATAGTTTTGTGTTGTTGTTGGTGTTGGTGTTGACGTGTTGGTAGTGTTGACAGTGTTCATGGTGTTGGTAGTTTTTGTGTTGTTGGTGTCAACCTGTTGGTGTTGTTTGTGTTGTTGATGATGTTGACAGTGTGGACGGTGTTGGTGGTGTTTGTGTTCTTGTTTGTGTTGTTGTTGGTGTTGATATGTTGGTGCAGATGACAGTGTTAATAGTTTTTGTGTTGTTGTTGGACGTGTTGGTGGTGTTGACAGTGTGGACGGTGTTGGTAGTCTTTGTGTTGTTGGTGTTGATGTGTTGGTGTTGTTTGTGTTGTTGGTTGTGTTTGTGTTGTTGACGCTGTTGACGTGTTGGTGGTGTTGGTGTTGTTTGTGGTATTGACCTGGTGGTGGTGGTGGTGGTGGTGTTGACAGTGTTGACGGTACTGACAGTGTTGACGGAGTTAGTGTTGTTGTTGGTGGTGTTGTTTGTGTTCTTGGTGGTGTTGACGATGTTGACATTGTTGACAGTGTTGGTGGTTGTTGTGTTGTTGTTAACGGTGTTGGTGGTGTTTGTGTTGTAGACGGTGTTAGTAGTGTTGACGTGTTGATAGTGTTTGTGTTGTTGGTGTGTTGACCTGGTGGTGGTGTTGACTGGGTTGATTGTGTTGGTGGTGTTTATGTTGTTGACGGTGTTGGTGTTGTTTGTGTTGTTGTTGACGGTGTTGGTGGTGTTTATGTTGTTGACGGTGTTGATGGTGTTGGCGTGTTGGTGTTGTTTGTGTTGTTGGTGTTGCTTGTGGTGGTGGTGTTCACCTGGTGGTGGTTGACGGTGTTGACGGTACTGACAGTGTTGACGGTACTGACAGTATTGACGTGTCGGTTTGTGTTGACGGTGTTGGTTGAGTTGACAGTGTGGATGGTGTTGGTAGTGTTTGTGTTGTTGATGGTGTTGACAGTGATGATGTGTTGGTGGTGTTGACCTGGTGGTGGTGTTGATGGTACTGACAGTTTTGACGGTGTCGGTGGAGTTTGTGTTCTTGTTTGTATTGACGGTGTTGACAGTGTTGACGCTGTTGGTAGTGTTGACAGTGTGGATGGTGTTGGTGGTGTTTGTGTTGTTAATGGTGTTGACGGTGTTGATGTGTTGGTGGTGATTGTGTTATTGGTGTTGACAGTGTTGGTGTTGTTTGTGTTGTTGGTGGTGTTAACCTGGTGGTGGTGTTGACTGTATTGACAGTGTTGACGGTGTCGCTGGTGTTTGTGTTGTTGTTTGTGTTGGTGGTGTCGACAGTGTTGGTGATACTTGTGTTGTTGGTGGTGTTGACATGTTGGTGGTGTTGACAGTGTTTGTTTTGTTTTTGTTGGTATTGACAGTGTTGGTGGTGTTTGTGTTGTTGACGGTGTTGGTAGTGTTGACAGTGTTAACGTGTTGATGGTGTTTGTGTTGTTGGTGGTGTTAGTGGTTTTTGTGTTGTTAGTGGTGTTGACAGTGTTGACGGTGTTGGTAGTGTTGACAGTGTTTGTGGTGTTGTTGGTGTTGTTGTTAGTGGTTTTTGTGTTGTTGGTGGTGTTGACAGTGTGGACGGTGTTGGTAGTGTTGACAGTGTGGACGGTGTTGTTGGTGTTTGTGGTGTTGTTGGTGTTGTTATTGGTGGTGTTGGTGGTGTTTGTGTTGTTGGTAGTGTTGACAGTGTTGATGTGTTCGTGTTGTTTGTGGTGTTGTTGGTGTTGTTATTGGTGGTGTTGGTGGTGTTTGTGTTGTTGACAGTGTTGACAGTGTTGACGTGTTCGTGTTGTTGGTGTCAGGGATGTTAACCAATGACCATTTGACTGATGGTTGACCACATCAGCGTTGTCATTATTTTCTCTCGCCGGTTTAAAAAAAACTCTCCATAGCATATCTTTATGAATTTCAGCATTACCAATACAAGACAGAATGTATTTTTCCTCGACCCAATGAGGGGTCAGTGACGAGGACCAGCGCGGCCTGGTGCGTGTTTGGGGTGTGGCCATGCATCCCACCCGGCGACAGCATGGCCGTTCTCCAGAACCTTTCCTTAGGTTCCTCTGGCGCCGATCCTCATTATTTTTTCTAACTCCACCCACTTCCCCCTCTAACTTCACCCTCTCCCCCTTTCACACCAGCCACTGCAGGAAGGTTCAGCCGGCCGGTACCCTGGCTCCCCTGACTGGGTTTCGGCCCAGCTTAGGTGGGATTTGCATCATCTCTCCCTCACCCTCCCGTGGTACTCAAGTGCTGTATTGATGTAAATATAATATTCACACCCACACTGACTATACTCCGGGCTCCTGGGCAATCCTTTTAATCACTTTTATCCCTTTTTATATTGCACACTTATTTATAACTTATTTTATATAATATACTTATTCTATAACTTATTTTTTTAAGGCTGCACCGAAGGAGATGCTTAAATTTCATTGTACCTGTGTAAAAGGACAATAAAGGCCATCTATCTATCTATCTATCTATCTATCAGAAAGCCTCATCATCTGAACCCGCTTTATCCTCACCAGGGTCACAGGGGTCACTGGGGGCCTCATCCAGCTACAATGGACGGCGACTGTATGAGTCGCCAGTTCATCTCAGGGAACTGAGATCCCACATCAGAAAGAAAATCAAAAACCAATAATGTTTACAAACTAAATATTATTTTTTGTTGTTTGTGTTTCCATAATAATAATAATAATAATACCAATGAAAACAAAAAACACTAAAGTAGCATTTTTTGTTTTTCCTGTTGACAATCTGTAAGGTTTTTTTTGTTCCCCATGATATTTAGCAGCATAATTTACTTTGACATTGAATGTTTTCTTTATGTGTGATGGTTTAAAATGAGCTTTAACATAGCATCACTACATCTGCTGTGTGTGTGTGTGTGTGTGTGTGTGTGTGTGTGTGTGTCGAAAAAGGAAGTGTTTAATTTTCTCGGTGACTGACTTAAACCAGTTAATGAGGCTCAGTGGGCAGTCAAGATTTTTCATGAATTTCGCCATCCGTAGTTAGTGTTGTTTGCATATTGACAGTGTTGACGGTGTTGGTGGTGTTGGTGTATTGACGGTGTTGACATGGGCTGTGTTTGCATATTGACAGTGTTGATGGTGTTGGTGTATTGACGGTGTTGACATGGGCTGTGTTTGCATATTGACAGTGTTGATGGTGTTGGTGGTGTTGGTGTATTGACGGTGTTGACATGGGCTGTGTTTGTGCTTCAGCTCCAGGAAAAGCTGTATCTAATATTAGAACTGCAGACGCTCATTCCTCTTCACTTTCACTCTCATCTCTAACCTGATTTAGTTTTTCTTTACAGTCATTTGTGTGTCTTCAGAGAGCTGCTGTTTAGGAGATGGAGATGGGGGGGGGCAGCTGTCTATAAATGGGCAGAGTACCTTTTGTTGTGTTGACGGCCGGGAAGGAAGAGGTCAGTGTGTGTCATTCAGCAGCTTTGTTTGTGGTCTGTGATGTTTCCATTCCAGTCTCTGTGGGGACCAGCTCAGCAGACGCAGTATTGTTGAATTCTGCTCCTCTTATTAAAATCATGTCAATTACTGGACACAGACCTTATGTGGTTTGTAGTGAATTGAGCAGCAGGGGCACAAATTAACATTTTAGCTAAATGCAGTTGATCCTATCTCCTCTGCTAACATGTGCACATACATGGAAGATGAATGGATGCTTTAGTTTGATTACTGACATTACAGATGTCACTAAATATAGTAGAACTGATGCACAGAGGAAGTCTACACCCTAACTGGAAACACAACTACACCTGTTTACAACACTATTGTTATTACTGTTTCTCATGAGTTTGGCATTTGATCTCATAATTGTGACTTATCTCATGATTTTCATTTTTTATTTCATGAGTTTGACTTCACTAAATGCACCTCATACTGTGGAAAATATGATACTTATCTTTGAAAAGAATTTTGAAAAACCTCACCTATATCCTGCAGTACCTCTGCCCCAGGGGTACACGTACCCGCATTTGAGAACCACTGTTTTAGATGATTAGGAGAACATGCAGGTAGACTGAGGCAGGATTTATGAAAATGATTCTATTTAATGTTAATGTTTGTCATACAGTGTTTTTAGTGGTTTTAAAAGGTGTTGAATTCAAATCTTCTGTATGTCAGGATCAAAAATGTCCCAGAATGCATCAAAATGGACAAATCCACTATGGCCACCACAGCCAAGTCCAAATCTAATGAATGAGTTAACTTTAATGAATGAATTAACTGTATGACTGTAGAAATACAAACATGAATATAATGTGTTTTTATCGGTTTTCACTTTTGGAGAATTTAAGATCAACGTTAAAGAAAATTATGAAATTCATGTACATGGTTAAAATTGGTGTCTGGGATAATGAATAATTAATGAACAAAAGAGAACCACGAAACGCTTGATGGGGTTTTGAACCCCCAACCAAGCCTTCAAAGCAGCTGTGCCTAGAAGGCACTCCCCACCCCAAAGTGGCTCTAGCCAATCATAGCACTCAAGGTAAATTAAAACTGGAGTGACATTTATCTCACTCCAATTTAGGTTTTAGCCCTAAAATTAATCCTAAAATTAATCCCACTTACCACTCCTTTGAAAGTCTACTTTTATCCATTACTTTCCCCAACTGCAGAAACCAAAAACCAGTCCTTTTTGTCCTAGTTTATGTCCCTCCTGGTCCTTATTCACAGTTTGGATCTCATCAGTCTCTGACTTTCTATCCAGTGTAGTGTTGAACTGGGATAGGATTAGAATAGTTGGTGATTTGAACATACATGTTGATAACAGCACTGACTCTCTTAGTAATGCATTTAGTGACCTACTAGACGGATTAGGCTTTATCCAAAATGTTCATAAACCAACCCACATTCACAGACACACCCTCCATCTGATCTGAACATTTGGTGTTGAAATTAATGACCTCGTTTTTACCCATAATCCCATACTCTCAGATCACTTTTAATAAGCTTTCAGTTTATGCTTGAGGATATTTCCACCTCAGTGATTAAAACACAAATGAAAAGGATACTATGGGACCATGCTGTCTCAAAGTACAAAGAGTTAATTCAGTCACTATTTGTGTCTATGTCATGTGATTATGTAAAGGACACATTTAGTCCCAGTATAAGTGATGAGTTAGTCGATAGTACCATGCTCACATTAAAAACTACTTTAGATACAGTCGCCTCCTTCAGTTAAAAACTACTAAGGTTAGATTAACCTCCCCATGGTACAATGCCGACACTCGCTCCATTAAACAAACAACACGTAAATTAGAGGCAATGGAGGCGATCCAACTTAGAAGATTCTCTCAATGCCTGGAAAAATATCTTAATAAAGTATAATCCATCTTTGCGTACAGCCAAAACTAGATATTACTCATCCATAATAGAAGAAAACCAGAATAATCCTAGATTCCTGTTCAGTACTGTAGCCAGACTGACAAACAGACACACCTCCGTGGAACCAGTTATTCCATCCACGCTCCATTCTGATGATTTCCTGCAGTTCTTTAACAATAAAATATCAACTATTAGAGACAAAATAGACACATTTCTCCCAAATATTAGATCAGAAAAAGCAGTGGTTTCAAACCTAGGCCCTTTAATAAATCCCTCTGTAACACTAAATAATTTCACCACTGTAGACCAAACTGATGTCATATCTATTATCATGTCTTCCAAATCATCACCTGCCTCTTAGATCCAATTACAACTAAACTCTTTAAAGAGATTCTGCCCCTAATTATTAACACTGTCCTGAATATAATTAACACTTCATTAATTACTGGATATGTGCCGCAGTCATTTAAATATGCTGTTATTAAACCAATTCTGAAAAAGCCTACCCTAGATCCTGACATTTTAGCCAATTATAGGTCTATATCCAATTTGCCCTTCCTGTCAAAGGTTTTAGAACGAGTAATAGTTAAACAGCTGTGCCAATACCTGCAGGATAATAGTTTATTTGAACAGTTTCAGTCTGGCTTTCGTGCCCATCATAGCACTGAAACAGCGTTAGTTAAAGTTACTAATGACTTATTATTAGCCGCTGACATCGGATTAATATGGGTCCTGGTGTTATTAGACCTTAGTGCAGCCTTTGACACCATTGACCACAGTATCTTAGTGCACAGATTAGAATGTGATATAGGTATTAGAGGAGCAGCCCTCTGCTGCTTTAAATCATATTTATCTAATCCATAACAATTTGTTAACGTTAATCAACAATCATCGCAGTCCTCCAGAGTTAATTATGGCGTGCCCCAAGGGTCAGTCCTTGGGCCTATTTTGTTTACACTATATATGCTCCCTTTAGGTAACATCATTAGAAATCATGGCATTAATTTTCATTGTTATGCAGATGACACACAGCTATATTTATCGATTAAACCTGATCAGACCAGACAAATAGATAAACTAAGTACATGTGTCCAAGACATAAAGACTTGGATGAGTGCCAATTATCTTTTATTGAACCCTGAAAAAACTGAAGTCGTTATAATTGGTCCTAAAGATGCGAGAGACTCCCTACCTGACCACATAGTTACTCTGGACAACTTAAGTGGAACACCCAGTGACACAGTTAAACATTTAGGAGTTTTATTTGATCCAGATCTTTCATTCAAAGGGTCAAGGGTCAGAGGTCAGGGCACATTAACCAAACTTGCAGAACAGCCTTCTTTCACCTGCACAACATTAGCCAAAATTAGGAATATTCTGTCTAAAACAACTGCAGAAAATTTAATTCATGCATTTGTTACATCACGATTAGATTATTGTAACTCCTTACTTGTAGCGTGTCCTAAATATTCCCTAAAAAGCTTCAACTGGTTCAAAATACAGCAGCAAGATTATTAACAGGATCAAATAGAAGAGAACACATCACCCCTGTGCTCCAAACCCTGACCCCTAACCCTATCACCCCTGTGCTCCAAACCCTGACCTCTGACCCCTAACCCTATCACCCCTGTGCTCCAAACCCTGACCCCTGACCCCTAACCCTATCACCCCTGTGCTCCAAACCCTGACCCCTAACCCTATCACCCCTGTGCTCCAAACCCTGACCCCTAACCCTATCACCCCTGTGCTCCAAACCCTGACCCCTAACCCTATCACCCCTGTGCTCCAAACCCTGACCTCTGACCCCTAACCCTATCACCCCTGTGCTCCAAACCCTGACCCCTGACCCCTAACCCTATCACCCCTGTGCTCCAAACCCTGACCTCTGACCCCTAACCCTATCACCCCTGTGCTCCAAACCCTTCACTGGCTACCAGGTGAGTCTAGAATTAAATTTAAAAATCCTCCTCCTTACATATAAAACCATTAATGGTATGGGTTAGGGTTAGGGGTCAGGGGTTAATGGTATGGGTCCCTCTTATCTTAAAGATGATCTGGTTCCGTACCAGCCCAATAGAACCCTTCGTTCTCAGAATGCAGGTTTATTGAAAGTTCCTAGGGTTTCTAAAAGTACAGTAGGAGCTAGAGCCTTTAGTTACCATGGTTACTGTCTTATGGAATCATCTTCCCTTTAATATTAAAGACGCAGAAACAGTCTCTACATTTAAAATTTGGTTTAAAACATTCCTGTTTGAGAAAGACTATGGTCAGGTTAGTAAAAAATGATGTGACTCATATATCATGTATACATGATGTATGAGTCACAGTTCAGTCTAGGCTGCCCTAGGAGTTAGAATGCTGGGGGAAGTACAGACACTGAGTTCTTTCTTCTCTTTCTCTCTCTCACACCTGTTTCTGTCCTTTTTATAACATATCTTTCATACCAAGTCTGTTCATGACTAGTCACCTGGTGTCCCCTTTCCCCCCTCCCCCCCTGGGGGGAGTGGTGGCTCTCCTGACAGTGCCTGCACGGGAGCCATGGGCGACAGGATCTGCAGTATCTCGCCTGTGCTGACCCGTGACCCCGGACCACCGCCCTTGCCCGTCTGGACCAGCCCCCCTTCCTGCATTTATACATGGACGTTCATCTATAGTCTGTCCGTCCATGGGAGTGGATCTGTCCTTCAATGTGGTTCTCCTCGAGATTTCTTCTTTTTCCCACTGGGTTTGGAAGTTTTTTCTGCTGAGAAGGAGGGTCTAAGGACAGGGGATGCCTGGTACTTTTCATGTATCTCTGTAGTTGATTATGTTTTTGTAAAGCCCTCTGAGATGACTTTGTTGTGATTTAGGGCTTTATAAATAAAATTGAATTGAATTGAATTGAATTGAAAGTTCCTAGGGTTTCTAAAAGTACAGTAGGAGCTAGAGCCTTTAGTTACCATGGTTACTGTCTGATGGAATCATCTTCCCTTTAATATTAAAAACGCCGAAACAGTCTCTACATTTAAAATTAGGCTGAAAACATTCCTGTTTGAGAAAGACTATGATCAGGTTAGTTAAAAATGATGTGATGTATGAGTCACAGTTCAGTCTAGGCTGCACTAGGAGATAGAATGATAGGGGAAGTACAGACACTGAGTTCTTTCTTCTCTTTCTCTCTCTCACATCTGTTTCTGTCATTTTTATAACATATCTTTCATACCAAGTCTGTTCATGACTAGTCACCTGGTGTCCCCTTTCCCCCCTCCCCCATGGGGGGAGTGGTGGCTCTCTTGACAGTGTCTGCGTGGGAGCCATGGACGACAGGATCTGCGGTGACTTCCCTGTGCTGTCCTGTGACCCCGGACCACCGCCCCTGCCTGTCTGGACCAGCCCCCCTTCCTGCATTTATAAATGGATGTTCATCTATAGTCTGTCCGTCCATGGGAGTGGATCTCTCCTTCAATGTGGTTCTCCTCAAGATTTATTCTTTTTCTCACTGGGTTTGGAAGTTTTTTCTGCTGAGAAGGAGGGTCTAAGGACAGGGGGAGGGTCTAAGGACAGGGGGAGGGTCTAAGGACAGAGGATGCTTGGGAGTTTTCATATATCTCTGTAATTGATTGTGTTTCTGTAAAGCCCTGTGAGACGATTTTGTTGTGATTTGGGGCTTTATAAATAAAATTGAAAAATTTAATTAAATTGTCCAATTGATCCAAGGTGAGTCGTCTGTACCTTGATAAAGTTATTTATCTGTAACCTGTGGAATGTTGTGAACTGTGTGTAACTGTGAATACTGCAAAACAGGCTATGTAAGGTTACCTGAATAGGCAGCTATGCTAATTAGCTTTTTAACGTTGAGGAGGTTTATCATAGTAATCACCCTGCTTTTGTATTTGGTTTTAGAAACAGCTGTTTAAGCCGCGTAATGTTTGAATAAAGTTTAATGTTTACTGTAAAGGGCTAGCTAGCTAGCTAGTTATCATCTAATGTGTAAGCTACATTTAGCTAAACCAAATATTAAGCATGTATTAGCTACAATAGTCAGTCTATAAGCTGGCAGTTTTGTGAATTTACATTATGTTGGCAGGGAATACTTTTAATATCAGTGGTGTTTAAGATGGGTATTTTTAAAAGCAAATACAAAAGCAGTCTGATTCCTATGCTACTGTACAATTGCAGAGTCCTCAGTGAAAATACACAACTCTACCTCAAGTGCTATGATTGGTGAGAGTTTGTGGGGGGTTCAGTTGAGGGTTCAAAACCCCATCAAGCCCAGGAAACAGGTTTTTGATTTTCTGAAGAATTTACTAGAATTTTAAACAGGGACAAAGTTGATGACAATTTAACTGTTATTAATTCATTTATCTAATGCTTTTGGAAGGATTTATTTTAGAATTAAAGAATATGTTTGAATTTCTTATGTTCAAAATATTAAAATTCTTCTGTAATTTGGTTTACATGAATTTCAACCATTTTCTGTGGGTTTTTCTCATCTTTTCTCTCTCAGATGAGGCCATGGAGCTGCAGTGGGCAGTAAAAACCATCTAACAAGCTGCTGACAGCCGGCTGAATCAGGGGCAGAAGCAAAGAAAACAGTGGAGATGGATTTAAGTATGCCCTTGGTCATTAGGCTCAACATAATCAAATCATTTTACTCATTCAGAAGTTCTCGGCGGCCAGTGGAGATGACAAACGCTGTTGAGAAGGCTTCATTCTTCTGCTCCCACTCATGGTGCCAGGAAATCTGTGGCTGGTGTCCCCACTAAGGCTGCCAAACAAGCTGACGAACAGCATTTACTGGCCATGTCTGCGCACGCTGCAGATAAATGTCTGCGCACGCTGCAGATAAATGTCTGCGCACGCTGCAGATAAATGTCTGCGCACGCTGCAGATAAATGTCTGTGCACGCTGCAGATAAATGTCTGCGCACGCTGCAGATAAATGTCTGCGCACGCTGCAGATAAATGTCTGCGCACGCTGCAGATAAATGTCTGTGCACGCTGCAGATAAATGTCTGCGCACGCTGCAGATAAATGTCTGTGCACGCTGCAGATAAATGTCTGCGCACGCTGCAGATAAATGTCTGTGCACGCTGCAGATAAATGTCTGCGCACGCTGCAGATAAATGTCTGCGCACGCTGCAGATACATTTCCCAGGAAATTGTCAGTAAGAAGCGTTGAAATGACCATAGAATTACCATCTTATTAACACTCTGTCATTACCATCATTCCTTTGTCCCTGAATCTTGATTTATTTATTTTTTCTAACTGTATTTTCATTTCCTTTAGTTTTGTGGAAGGAACTCTGATCTAAACTTTTTATAGTTTTTTTTTTCAGCTGGTAAAAATGAGTTTCTAATAAAATCTAAATATTTTCAGTCACAGGTGTCAAATTCGGTCCTCCAGCATCAGTGTCCTACATGTTTTAGATATTTCCTTCTTCCACGTGATTCAGTTTAACCCTTTATATTCTGAAACGTTAACAGTTCCACAGTTTAAAAAAATAAAATAACATAACCAACAAAATGAAAAAAAACAGCCAAACTCATCAATAAAATGAACAAAACTGAGCAACAAACCAATAAAATAATTAGTAACATGAACAAAGTAAGACATAACTAAAACAAAATTGAAGAGAAAAAAAAGAAACTAAATGTACAAAAACAAAAATGATAACCTATTATTTATGAAATTATAAATTTGGAAAAATGTGCAAAAAAATTACTAAAGAAAAAAAAATATTGAAATTTGGTCCCAGCAGTTTTAATTTAGCCTTTTGACTCTCGTCCCCACCTGGGCAGTGTCTCCTTCAGACTCAGTTCCTGTACCAGAAGCCCCTCCCACCTGGGCAGTGTCTCCTTCAGACTCGGTTCCTGTACCAGAAGCCCCTCCCACCTGGGCGGTGTCTCCTTCAGACTCGGGTCCTCTACCAGAGGTCTGGGAGCCTGAGGGTTCTGTGCAGGATCTTAGCTGTTCCTAACAATGTTCTCTTTTGGACACAGATCTCTGATGTTGTTCCTGGTATCTGCTGGAGACACTGTCCCAGCTTGGGGGTCAGTGCCCCTAGTGCCCCCATCACTACTGGTACCACTGTTGCCTTCACACTCCACATTTTCTTGAACTCCTCTTTCAGCCCTTGGTATTTCTGCACCAAATATCAAGATTGGGTACCAAACCCCAGAGACAGAAAGACTAAACACAAGGGCAGCTGATCTGAGAGAGAGAATCATTAAGTCCTGGGGGAACACAACTACCTCCTGCTTGCCAAGGCTAAAGAACAAAGTACGAGACCAGTCTCTACTGGAGGACCTGAACACTGCACTGCAAACTGTCCCTACCACTACCATCACTGAGACCAATCAGCTGATGTACGCAGCAGCAACCGTAATCCTAGAGATGCTTGGCTACAAGATGAACAGCCAGAGTCATGGCAGCACAGAGAGAAGTCAGTGTTCTAACAGAACTAAGCAGAGGTGTGAATCTGAGGAAAGAACTGCCCAAGAAATACAACAAACTGTCCACAGCTGAGGCACTGGAGACTGCTAAGCAAAGGCTCACAGCACTAGCTACCCGCCTAAAGAGAGGAAGAGGCCAGGAGAATAAACCAGGTGTTCTCCACCAACCCAGCTAAGGTCTACTCTCAATGGCAGGGGGACAAGGTGACAACGGACCCACCTAGGGCTGAGACTGAGCAATACTGGAAGAGCATCTGGGAGAAGGAGGCAACACATAACACCAATGCCCAATGGCTGACAGACTTACAGGCAGAGCACAGCCAACTCCCAGAACAAGACCCAGTAGTCATCACACTAGCAGACATCCAAACCAGAGTGTCCAAAATGAAGAGTTGGACAGCACCAGGGCCCGACATGAATCACACTTACTGGCTTAAGAAACTGACAGCACTCCATGAACGCCTAGCAGCACAGATGAACCAGCTGCTGATATCGGGAAACCACCCAGAGTGGCTAACCCAGGGCCGGACAGTCCTCATAATGAAGGACCCCCAGAAGGGAACAATACCATCTAACTACCGGCCTATAACCTGCTTCAGCACCACATGGAAGCTTCTATCAGGCATCATAGCAACTAAGATGAGTAGGCACATGGAGCAATACATGAGCAGAGCACAGAAAGGAATAGGCAACAACACCAGGGGAGCCAAACACCAGCTACTGGTTGACAGGGCAATTGCAAGACGAGGAACACCAACCTGTGCACTGCCTGGATTGACTACAAGAAAGCCTATGACTCAATGCCACACACATGGATACTGGAATGTTTAAAACTGTAGAACATCAACAGGACACTAAGAGAGTTCATCCAGAACTCAATGAGGCTGTGGAAGACAACTCTGGAGGCCAACTCAAAGCCAATTGCACAGGTGAGCATCAGATGCGGCATTTACCAAGGAGATGCTCTGTCCCCCCTGCTGTTCTGCATAGGCCTAAACCCCCTCAGCCAGATCATCTCAAAGAGTGGCTTCGGATACCAGTTCCGAAGTGGAACATCCATCAACCAACTCCTCTACATGGATGACATCAAGCTGTATGCCAAGAATGAGCGTGACATTGATTCCCTAATTCACCCGATTCACCCTGAAACCACCGCCATACCTACTCCCAGAAATTCAACTTTTAAACTACCTGTTACCGATTAATCGTTATGGTACAGACAAGGGGACCCAATAAAGACTTTCAAAGTCTTAATTAACCACTGGGAGAACAAAAACTCAAGGGGAAAAACACAGGCAGTCCAAAAATGTACAAAACACAAAAAACTATTTGTTATAAAAAAGGCAAAAACAAAACACAAAAACTCTATAAGAAAAATCTTCAGACAAAAGGGCAACACAGGAAAAAATCAAAGTAGCAACATAAACACAAGAAGCTAGGCAGGCAAATCTACAAAAGTACAACAAAAAATCAGGGCAATCTACTAGGAATTCAAAGCTCAAGAGTACTCACAGTGACATGGACAGACAATCTGACATGGAGCAGTGGATGAACAGGTCTTAAATAGGTGGAGTACAAAATGACCGCACCTGTTCCACTCAGGGCCAGGTGACAAACAATTAACAAATCAAAGGTCAACTGAAAACAAGGGCACAGGGGAAACATTATGCAAATGGACCACAAGAGGTCAGCAAAGAGAATATAACAGGTGACAGTCTGTAACATTGTTTTCTTTTACTAAAACCCAACTTTTAAAATAGAAAGAAATTAATTTTCCCTGGACCGTACGTATATGCGTTTCTCTGGAGCTTGCAAACTCAGGCCTGAAGTAAAAGCAACTGACTTATCATGGTTAATCACCAGAAACAACTAACTGATGAAGACAAGAACGTTGAGTTTAGCAAACAAGCCAAGATCATCACTCACCTCAAGGAAGACATTGACCAACTCACAGAAGAGATGAGGTCAAAGTCTGAACTGCTGTCCACCTGTATGGATGTTGCACATGGACATTCTCTATGTATCACGTCACTCAAAGCAGCACTTCAGGACACGGTCATCTGGGACCACACTAGCCCCCGGCCCACCTCCAGTTCTACGCCCAACAGACAATTACTCTGGGCTGAGGTCATGGTTCGGGGTAAGAGGAAAGACAACATCAACAACTCTTCAGTTTGTCTTGCCCTCTCTAACCGCTTCAAGGTCCTCTCAGTTCCTGACTGACCCCAGACCACCTCTCTGGACCGGGACATGTTCAGTGGTGATATTGCTGATGCGATCTCCTCCTCCATCCCAGCAAGCGGAGTTCCCTCGTTTCCTGCCGGACTGGTTGGCGAAGTCCTGCGGATCCAGCCCTGGTGTGCCACAAGGATTCCCACAGGCCCCCAGACTGTGGACCAGGCATCCTCCCCACTGGTCTCGGGTCGGCCCCACACTTCATCCAATACCTGTATTGAAGTGTCCTTCCTGCGGGCGGCTAGCAGGACTTGGAGCTACAATGGACAGTGCATTGTACACTGCCCCACATCCTTAATATCATTCTCAGCTCTCCGTAAGAAACTGCAGAGGGAAGCAGTGTGCAGGAACACCGCTGGACCAGCTGCTGCTTCACCTCATCATAACGCCAGCTCCTCTACACCTGCACAGAAGACCACCTTACCACTCCACCCCGATCGCCCGTGACCCTGACATTCTCAGCCACAGGCTCCTCCAGCATCTGGTTATTCTGACCGGTCCAAGATGACATCATCGCATTGTCCACCTCGTCCTCCGTTTACCCCGACCACCCTCATAGTTGGCGACAGTATCATCTGAGGTATCCGCTTTTTTAATGCCACCACGCACTGTTTTCCGGGAACCACTGTCAATGATATCACTGACAAAATCCTGGCTCTCATCCAGTTACTCTCCCCTTCCATCCACCGTATCCTTATCCACGTCAGCTTCAATGACACTTCTCTTCGCCAACCCGAAGTGACAAAAAAACACTTTAAAGCTCTCCTTGACTCTCTGAAAAGCTATGGAACGTCTTTTTTCTTAAGTGGTCCACTGCCAACACTGTCCAGGAATGTGAACCGCTTTAACCACGTCTTTAGCTTAAGCTCCTGGCTGCAGTCACTCTGTGACAATTTTAACTTGTTTTGGAACAGACCACTATTTTATCGCCCCAACAGAACCCACCTAAACAGGCTTGGCAGCTCCATAGTAGCAGACAATATACAGAATGCTGTACACACTATGTCCCATGACTGACTAGTGGCTTTCACCTCACATAACTCCTCCCCTGTTACCCCCGAACCTGACAATGAACCCCCCACTACCGCGCCCTACCGTCCACCTCCAACATCCACCCAGGACTCCATTCCTTCTATCTTGTCCATCCGTAAATTAAAAAATTGATTTTCCTAACATATATGACAGGTGAATCTGACCAATCTATGTTCTCTTCCTCGGACTACAAACATAACATGTAATAAACATTCTCTGCACCTGGTCCTGTTTAACACATGCTCCCTTATCAACAAAAGTCCCATCCTCCATGAATTTATTCTGGACAATAACCTGGACTTCCCCTGCTTAACAGAAACATGACACAAACCATTGGACTACTTCTCACCTAATACTGCAACACCCACAGGATATACATACATTGACAAACCCCGCCCTTAAGCACATGGCAGTGGTATAGCCATTATCTATAATAACAACCTAAAACTTAGTACTTTCTCCACCCTGTCACTCCCTTTTTTTGAACATATTGCATTCAAACTCCCTGGCCCCACCCCTCTGATTACAACTGTTATTTACTGCGCACCCAAACCAGACCCCGGACTTTCTCACTGATCTCTATGACCTTCTGAACCAGCTCTGTTCCATCTCACCACCCATCCTCCTCCTCTGTGATTTTAACATACATATTGATAACCCAAACTGCACACAGACCACTGAATTTCTTGACATTTTACAACATTTCGACTTCACATAACACATCCATTACCCCACTCACTGCAGTGGCCACATCCTGGACCTGGTCTGCTTCACTGGTCTTCACATATCACCACCATCACCCCACAACCTTCACATTTCTGATAATCTGTTAATTAACAATGACATTAGCATCCCCTCTGCCCCCCCAAACTCAAACACACCATGCATTTCTGTAATATTAAATACATCACTTCCTCAGCTCTCTCTACTGCCCTCTGCCAAAGCCGAGTCGCACCCGCCCCGCCATCATCTGGAAATCCCTCCGACCTCGTCACCCATTATAACTCCATCCTCTCGTCTTGCCTGGACCAGCTTACCCCCTACAAGACCAAAACTGTCTCATTCTTGCACCCTGCCCCCTGGTACACCCCTGCACTTCATCAGATGAAAACACAAAAATGCCAACTGTTAAGACTTTACAGGAAAACAAAACTCTCCATCCATCTTCTAAATTACAAAGACTACATCCAAAACTACAGAGACGCCCTCCATTCTGCCCGGTCAGCCTTCTACGCTCACATCATTCACTCCAGTACAAATAACCCCAGGAAACTGCTCTCCACCATTAACTCCCTGTTGAAACCCCATGACAACGTCCACTCCTCATTCACATCTCAGAATTGCAAGACTTTTCTTACATTTTTTAAATCCAAAATCAACTCCATCTACAATAGCCTCCACACCTCCGCCCCCAGCACCCAGTCACCCTACCCCTCTCTCTCCAATACTCAGCCACTATCAGAGTTCACCTCCATCTCACCTGCCCAACTCTCCTAGCTCATAGCCAGCATGAAAACACCAACCTGCACCCTGGACCCCATCCCTTCCAAGTTCATTAACACCTGCCTCCCTATCCTTTCCCCGCTCATCACAACCATCATCAACTCCTCCCTCTGCTCTGGATCAGTCCCAGACACTCTCAAATTTGCTGCCATCACCCATATTCTGAAGAAACCTGGACTTGACCCTAACATCCCATCCAACTTTCACCCTATATCCAACCTCCCATTTCTCTCCAAAATTCTTGAACGTGTTGTGGCATCACAGATCCAAGCCCATCTCTCCTCCAACAATGTCCATGAAATATTCCAGTCCGGTTTTCGCCCCAAACACAGCACTGAAACAGCCCTTATCAAAATTACAAATAACCTCCTCCTCTCTGCTGACTCTGGCCACATCAACATCCTGATCCTCCTGGACCTCACTACTGCTTTCCACACCATCCACCATTCATCCTCCTTTCTCGTCTCAAAAAAAACAATCAACATCACTGCCACGGCACTGACCTAGTTCACTTCCTACCTCACCAACCGTCAACAATTCATACACATCAACAGTCTGTCCTCCTCCACTGCCCCCCTGTCCCAAGGTGTCCCCCAAGGTTCGGTGCTTGGTCCCCTACTTTTCATCACCTACATCCTCCCCCTTAGCAATATCATCCGATGTCACGGCCTACAATTCCATTGTTATGCCGATGACATTCAACTCTACATTTCCTCCAAAACCATCACTTCCTCCACCCTCTCTGCCCTCTCCAACTGCCTCTCTGAAATAAAAACCTGGATGCAAACCAACAACCTCAAACTCAACAGTGAAAAATCCAACCTCCTAATCCCTCACTCAATTCATCCCTCCCTTATGTGTCTCCTTTGACAACACTTCCCGAACTTCCTCTTTCCACACTCGCAATCTTGGCATCATATTCGACACTACCCTCAGTTTCACACACCACATCCAACAGGTCACAAAAACATGCACAGAGGCACTACTCATGGCTGCACAAGGACAACCCTGAACACCAGAGCAATAGAGGCCGGGGTCTACCACATCAAACAGGACCCAAGGTGTAGGCTGTGTAGAGAAACCCCTCAGACAGTCCAGCACATCACAGCAGGTGTAAGATGGTGGCAGGTAAGGCATACATGGAGCAACATCAGCAGGTAGAGGACATACTGTACAGGAACATCTCTACAGAGTATGGACTGGAGGTCAAGGGTCAAGAGCGCAAAAGAGAACAACAAAGGATCTTTGTTGCTAGGAACTACAAAAATCCTGCGCTAAACCCTCATGCTCCCAGGCCTCTGGTAGAGGACCTGAGTCTGAAGGAGACACCGCCCAGGTGGGGACACAGGAACATATGTATATATATATATATATATATATATATATATATATATATATATATATATATATATATAGTGTATATTGTAGTGCTCTTGAAGCACAGTGGTGTATAATATTACATAGATAATTCACCTTCATACAAGGGTATGTTACCAACACTAGACTGTTAACACCAATGTTTAGAATAATTAAATATATTAAAATGTTCAGAAATAGTACTGTGAACTCAAACAGGCTCAGTTTTGGTCAATGCGGTGTCTAGGTAAACACTCGGCCAACACTAGGTGAACACTAACCATTTATTTTATGGCTCATTAACAATCCCTTAGAGGGTTTAAAAACATTCCCAGAAATCCTGGCTCCTGTTTTTCACATATGTCCATTTCAATATTCGACCACGTATGACGTCACTCTGACGTTATGTGACGTCGCACAACGACCAAATGTCACATGTTAGATCTAATGTTAAATATGAAGCACAAGATATTGTCTGATTTAACTAAATATGTCAATAACCTGCTTTAAGGTTAAAGGTCATACATTTACCAAATATACCATTGGTGCCACGTCATGTGACGTCTTCACGTGACGTCATGTGACGTCTTTACGTGACGTCATGGAGCCTATGGGTGTTATCTCATCTGAGGTCAGAAGGTCAGAAGTACACAACTGTAGTATGTTTAATGAACAGTTTTTCAGTTGTGATAACTATTGTATTGTAAATGGTAAATGGACTGCATTTATATAGCGCTTTTTTCACCTTCATGATGCTCAAAGTGCTTTACAGTAGCCTCTCATTCACCCATTCACACACACACTCATACACCAGTAGACGGCTGCTGCCAAGACACCGGCGCTGCCTGACCCCACTGGGAGCAACTTAGGGTTCAGTGTCTTGCCCAAGGACACTTCGACATGTGGGCAGCCAGAGCTGGGACGTGAACCGCCAACCCTTCAATCATCAGACGACCCGCTCTACCAGCTTCGCCAAAGCTGGGGAACATTCGTACGTATCGGGGGGGTGGGGGGGGGGGGGATTGAGGCAAGTCACAGGTTCGAATCCAGACCAGGACAAAAACAAACGAATAGTTCTCTTTTTTTTCGCCATTTCACAGTCATGCATTTATCCTTTAAAAAGTGTTTTAAGTTATTTCTACTCTTTGTCAATTGAAAAGATTGATATAAGTGCTTCAAGAACTATGTGTGAATGAACACGATATATCACCAATTTCACAAATATTAATTTAGAGATATTAGATATGATTTACTTTGACAATGACCAATTATTGTCACAAATAAATATTTTTTTTTAAGATTCAATGACCCTGTCGACCAGTTATTAACTCTAAATGTTAACAATTATTTACATTAAGAGTTAAAGACTGATCTCTAAATGAATACAACACAACAGTATCAAATGCACAAAAAGATTTATTAACAAAGATGAATATATAAATAAATAACTGCAATATAAACATTTACATTAAAAGTTAGAGACTACAATAAAAGATATTTACAAAAAAGTTAAAGACTAAAGGTAAACAACACCAACAAATTTGAATGTAAAAAATATAACATAAATAACAGCAGTATAAATATTTACATTAAAAGTTAGAAACTACAAAAAAACATATTTACAAAAAAAAGTTAAAGACAGATCACAGGTAAACAACACTTCTAATTCATGTTGCACATGCTTTGTTGCCATTCTTCTGTTGTCATCTTTTTAGTTTTTGGACAAAATATTTTGCCTCTTAATTGACTATGGCCTGTTTCAGTATTTCTAAATTGGCCACATTTTCTGCAAGTATTTGAGGCAACAGTCCTCGTACATGTGCACTCTGTTGTGCCAACAGGCTCCCCAGCTTGTGGGAGGGTGGATGATAATGAGTCTGCATGTGGGGGGGTTGGTGTTTGCAGTAGGTCTGCATGTGGGTGGGCCAATGGGGTAGCAGACGGCAATAATAGAACAGTATTGAGTAGAACTGGCTGTGCTGGCTTGGACACCAGGTGAGGCAACCGAGGGCCAGATGTAAAGGTGGTACCAGGTAGCAGCAGGCTGAATCTTTTTAAATGTACTTTTTTTCCAGTCCTACTGCGTTTGGTGGTAGGTGGTACATATGGACGTGGTGTCTGTATGTTGGAGCCATTGCCAGCTGTACATTTGCGGGGGCGACAGCCTGCACTGCCACAGGTCTTGTCGAATATAGCTGGTCATCGTGCTTGAGACTCTGTGGACACAAGCACACACCTGGGGTGAAGACATCCTTCTTTTTCGGTGATCTAAGTCGCCCTGTCAGAAGCCTGTGCTGCATATATTACCATGTTCTTATCAAATTGTTCCAAGTTGTCCCATAGACTGGTGATAGTGGCCACCTGCTGGCTAGTGAGTATTAAGGCCATCGGACAGTTCCACCAAGTACTCTGCCAATGCACCCACCCTGTACATACCAGGAACACCATGCTCATCAACAGCCTGGGAAAATAAAACTACTGGTTAGGTGTCGTATGTGCATTTTAATCTGCATTTAACATGATTCATTTACAATATGAAATATGATCTGAAGTGATTTATGGATTTGGAATGAGGTCATTTGACAAGCATAGGAAGCCTCACCATTGCTGAGGGACCAGGACATGGTGGTGGCACTTGCACTGGCACAGCACTGGGCAGAGGTGGAGCAGTCAATGGCAGGTGAGTGAGCTGAGGAGACTAATAATAAATACAACTGCTGGTTAGGATGGTTATGTATAGTTTATTCTGTTTTTAACTTAATTCATTAAAAAATGTGAAATGATTGAATTTGAACTGATTTGTAGAGTTAATTTGAGACAAAAAAATGTTTAGGAACAGTCGAGGACGAGGGTCTGATGAGTGGTGCTCCAGAGTTCGACACAGCAGTGTGCACTGTTGGTGAAGGTAACACTAAGCTTTCCACTATGCCTTCCTCTCCCAACGTGTCAATGAATCCCTCATCCTTCTCCACTGGCTCTTCCTCAGTTATCTCCTCCAACATCTGTGAAGTCCTGTCAGTCTGGGGACATGTCTTCCAAATGCTCATTGCTGTCTGAACAAGTAGTGCACGCCAATCAGCTCACCTGAAGAGATATTGTAATAACAGAATTTTAAAAATGTTTTTTTCATGAAGTGAGAACTGTGTTCTTTGAAAAGAACATATAAATATACAATAAAGTACATGTAATTTGCTAATAGTCACAAATGACTACAGACTTAACTCCAACTGAAATTAAAATACTTAACACAAAATGAATAATGTTTTGTCAATCCAACCGCCATTATACCAATATACACACCGCTTAGATTTGAATGCTTTATTTAAAACGTGCAGAATGCAACAATAATAATAATAATAATAATAATAATAATAATAACAATGACATGTCCGAAAAGGAGTAGGATGAAGCATAATGTTATTAAATTCTACCCCTTCGTCACTTCCCCAATAACCTGAATTCATCTTATAGCAATAGAGTGCATAGTACAAAAATGATGATGATGATAAAAAGAATAACAAATAAATAAATAATTGAAGTACTAACCATATACATATATACAAAAAAAGCAAAACAGAACAAAAAAACAACAACAAATAAGCAGATAGGAAAGTAGGTAATAAATAGATTTTTTTTTTTACCTGAATATAAGTGAAAACTTTAATGTAGTGGAGGTTTTCGTTAAAAATAATGTGGAAGAAGTGGGGTAATCTTGTAATCGGGGTGTTCTTATATTAGGGTCAATACATTATAATGCATTTAATACAACTTTACACATCATACACGGCACCGTAAGATAAAGGAACAGCTGGAAGCTCATTCATTTTGAATCAAGGTAGATGGAGCACCGCCCATGTATGAAGTTTGACATTGTCATAATGTGTAATTGTCATTTTCTACATAAAATACACATGAAAAAGAACTGTGTTTCCACAAAGGTGTAGTAATGGGTGGATGTGTAGAAGTACTGTGATTGTACACAGATATTAAAGGTGTAGTAATGGGTGGATGTGTAGAAGTACTGTGATTGTACACAGATATTAAAGGTGTAGTAATGGGTGGATGTGTAGAAGTACTGTGATTGTACACAGATATTAAAGGTGTAGAAATGGGTGGATGTGTAGAAGTACTGTGATTGTACACAGATATTAAAGGTGTAGTAATGGGTGGATGTGTAAAAGTACTGTGCTTGTACACAGATATTAAAGGTGTAGTAATGGGTGGATGTGTAGAAGTACTGTGATTGTACACAGATATTAAAGGTGTAGTAATGGGTGGATGTGTAAAAGTACTGTGCTTGTACACAGATATTAAAGGTGTAGTAATGGGTGGATGTGTAAAAGTACTGTGCTTGTACACAGATATTAAAGGTGTAGTAATGGGTGGATGTTAGGTTCAAAGGTCACACCTACAGCAGCAGACATGTTAGTTTAGTTGTGGTTAAAGCTGTGGTTTTTGGTTACGTAATAACTGGTGGAGTGAACTGATGATGAAGGTGAGTGATGAAGGGGTGTCCCAGTTCAAGCCCCGCCCCTTATAGAGACGTTTGAAGGAGAAAGAGGTGGAATGAGACTCAGCCTATCTGGTCTGGATTCTGAGATATCATCTTCACTGTGACCTTGACCTTTGACCTTTATAGCTCAAAATGTAATGGTTTCTTCCTTGACACATTATCAATCATCTCTGGAAGTTTCACCAAAATCTGTCCATAACTATCCTGCTGACAAACAAAAACAAACTAGAAATCTACTCAGATCGTGGTAACGTCACAAATTATATGAAATCTGTGATCTTGTCAAATCATGAATCCATCATTATCAGTCATTATGTTAAATCATCATCAGTCATTATGACTCCTTTAAATAAATATCACCTTCTTCTCCTTTTTCTTCTCGTGCACCGGCATGGGTCGGGGGCCCACTGACATCCAGAGCCCAGGGCCCAAAATATGTTGCTTCTGCCCCTGGTAACGTTTACACTTGTGTTGACAAGAATAGAACTCATAAGTTTGACTACAGTAGAACTCATCATTAGTTTGACTACAGTAGAACTCATTAGTTTGATTAAAGTAGAAGTCATTAGTTTCACTAAAGTAGAACTAATCAGTTTGACTACAGTAGAACTCATTATTAGTTTGACTACAGTAGAACTCATCAGTTTGACTACAGTAGAACTCATCATTAGTTTGACTACAGTAGAACTCATCAGTTTGACTACAGTAGAACTCATTATTAGTTTGACTACAGTAGAACTCATCAGTTTGACTACAGTAGAACTCATCATAAGTTTGACTACAGTAGAACTCATTAGTTTGACTACAGTAGAACTCATCATTAGTTTGACTACAGTAGAACTCATTATTAGTTTGACTACAGTAGAACTCATCAGTTTGACTACAGTAGAACTCATCATTAGTTTGACTACAGTAGAACTCATCAGTTTGACTACAGTAGAACTCATCATTAGTTTGACTACAGTAGAACTCATTATTAGTTTGACTACAGTAGAACTCATCAGTTTGACTACAGTAGAACTCATCATTAGTTTGACTACAGTAGAACTCATCAGTTTGACTACAGTAGAACTCATTAGTTTCACTACAGTAGAACTCATCATTAGTTTCACTACAGTAGAACTCATTAGTTTCACTACAGTAGAACTCATCATAAGTTTGACTACAGTAGAACTCATTAGTTTCACTACAGTAGAACTCATTAGTTTCACTACAGTAGAACTCATTAATTTGACTACAGTAGAACTCATAAGTTTGACTACAGTAGAACTCATCATTAGTTTGACTACAGTAGAACTCATTAGTTTCACTACAGTAGAACTCATCATAAGTTTGACTACAGTAGAACTCATTAGTTTCACTACAGTAGAACTCATCAGTTTGACTACAGTAGAACTCATCATTAGTTTGACTACAGTAGAACTCATTATTAGTTTGACTACAGTAGAACTCATCAGTTTGACTACAGTAGAACACATCATTAGTTTGACTACAGTAGAACTCATCAGTTTGACTACAGTAGAACTCATCATTAGTTTGACTACAGTAGAACTCATTATTAGTTTGACTACAGTAGAACTCATCAGTTTGACTACAGTAGAACTCATCATTAGTTTGACTACAGTAGAACTCATCAGTTTGACTACAGTAGAACTCATTAGTTTCACTACAGTAGAACTCATCATAAGTTTGACTACAGTAGAACTCATTAGTTTCACTACAGTAGAACTCATTAGTTTGACTACAGTAGAACTCATTAATTTGACTACAGTAGAACTCATAAGTTTGACTACAGTAGAACTCATCAGTTTGACTACAGTAGAACTCATTATTAGTTTGACTACAATAGAACTCATCAGTTTGACTACAGTAGAACTCATCAGTTTGACTACAGTAGAACTCATTATTAGTTTGACTACAGTAGAAATCATCAGTTTGACTACAGTAGAACTCATTATTAGTTTGACTACAGTAGAACTCATTATTAGTTTGACTACAGTAGAACTCATCATTAGTTTGACTACAGTAGAACTCATCAGTTTGACTACAGTAGAACTCATTAGTTTCACTACAGTAGAACTCATCATAAGTTTGACTACAGTAGAACTCATTAGTTTCACTACAGTAGAACTCATTAGTTTGACTACAGTAGAACTCATCAGTTTGACTACAGTAGAACTCATTATTAGTTTGACTACAGTAGAACTCATCAGTTTGACTACAGTAGAACTCATCATTAGTTTGACTACAGTAGAACTCATCAGTTTGACTACAGTAGAACTCATCATTAGTTTGACTACAGTAGAACTCATCATTAGTTTGACTACAGTAGAACTCATCAGTTTGACTACAGTAGAACTCATTAGTTTCACTACAGTAGAACTCATCATTAGTTTCACTACAGTAGAACTCATTAGTTTCACTACAGTAGAACTCATCATAAATTGACTACAGTAGAACTCATTAGTTTCACTACAGTAGAACTCATTAGTTTCACTACAGTAGAACTCATTAATTTGACTACAGTAGAACTCATCATTAGTTTGACTACAGTAGAACTCATCAGTTTGACTACAGTAGAACTCATCATTAGTTTGCCTACAGTAGAACTCATCAGTTTGACTACAGTAGAACTCATTAGTTTCACTACAGTAGAACTCATTAAATTGACTACAGTAGAACTCATAAGTTTGACTACAGTAGAACTCATTAGTTTGACTACAGTAGAACTCATTAGCTTGACTACAGTAGAACTCATCATTAGTTTGACTACAGTAGAACTCATCATTAGTTTCACTACAGTAGAACTCATTAGTTTGACTACAGTAGAACTCATTAATTTGACTACAGTAGAACTCATAAGTTTGACTACAGTAGAACTCATCAGTTTGACTACAGTAGAACTCATTATTAGTTTGACTACAGTAGAACTCATCAGTTTGACTACAGTAGAACTCATCATTAGTTTGACTACAGTAGAACTCATCAGTTTGACTACAGTAGAACTCATTATTAGTTTGACTACAGTAGAACTCATCAGTTTGACTACAGTAGAACTCATCATTAGTTTGACTACAGTAGAACTCATTATTAGTTTGACTACAGTAGAACTCATCATTAGTTTGACTACAGTAGAACTCATCATTAGTTTGACTACAGTAGAACTCATTATTAGTTTGACTGCAGTAGAACTCATCAGTTTGACTACAGTAGAACTCATTAGTTTCACTACAGTAGAACTCATCATAAGTTTGACTACAGTAGAACTCATTAGTTTCACTACAGTAGAACTCATTAGTTTGACTACAGTAGAACTCATCAGTTTGACTACAGTAGAACTCATCATTAGTTTGACTACAGTAGAACTCATTATTAGTTTGACTACAGTAGAACTCATCAGTTTGACTACAGTAGAACTCATCATTAGTTTGACTACAGTAGAACTCATCAGTTTGACTACAGTAGAACTCATCAGTTTGACTACAGTAGAACTCATCATTAGTTTGACTACAGTAGAACTCATTATTAGTTTGACTGCAGTAGAACTCATCAGTTTGACTACAGTAGAACTCATCATTAGTTTGACTACAGTAGAACTCATCAGTTTGACTACAGTAGAACTCATCATTAGTTTGACTACAGTAGAACTCATCAGTTTGACTACAGTAGAACTCATCATTAGTTTGACTACAGTAGAACTCATTATTAGTTTGACTACAGTAGAACTCATCAGTTTGACTACAGTAGAACTCATCATTAGTTTGACTACAGTAGAACTCATCAGTTTGACTACAGTAGAACTCATTAGTTTCACTACAGTAGAACTCATCATAAGTTTGACTACAGTAGAACTCATTAGTTTCACTACAGTAGAACTCATTAGTTTGACTACAGTAGAACTCATTAATTTGACTACAGTAGAACTCATAAGTTTGACTACAGTAGAACTCATCAGTTTGACTACAGTAGAACTCATTATTAGTTTGACTACAATAGAACTCATCAGTTTGACTACAGTAGAACTCATCAGTTTGACTACAGTAGAACTCATTATTAGTTTGACTACAGTAGAAATCATCAGTTTGACTACGGTAGAACTCATTATTAGTTTGACTACAGTAGAACTCATTATCAGTTTGACTACAGTAGAACTCATCATTAGTTTGACTACAGTAGAACTCATCAGTTTGACTACAGTAGAACTCATTAGTTTCACTACAGTAGAACTCATCATAAGTTTGACTACAGTAGAACTCATTAGTTTCACTACAGTAGAACTCATTAGTTTGACTACAGTAGAACTCATCAGTTTGACTACAGTAGAACTCATTATTAGTTTGACTAGAGTAGAACTCATCAGTTTGACTACAGTAGAACTCATCATTAGTTTGACTACAGTAGAACTCATCAGTTTGACTACAGTAGAACTCATCATTAGTTTGACTACAGTAGAACTCATCATTAGTTTGACTACAGTAGAACTCATCAGTTTGACTACAGTAGAACTCATTAGTTTCACTACAGTAGAACTCATCATTAGTTTCACTACAGTAGAACTCATTAGTTTCACTACAGTAGAACTCATCATAAATTGACTACAGTAGAACTCATTAGTTTCACTACAGTAGAACTCATTAGTTTCACTACAGTAGAACTCATTAGCTTGACTACAGTAGAACTCATCATTAGTTTGACTACAGTAGAACTCATCATTAGTTTCACTACAGTAGAACTCATTAGTTTGACTACAGTAGAACTCATCAGTTTGACTACAGTAGAACTCATCATTAGTTTGACTACAGTAGAACTCATCAGTTTGACTACAGTATAACTCATTATTAGTTTGACTACAGTAGAACTCATCAGTTTGACTACAGTAGAACTCATCATTAGTTTGACTACAGTAGAACTCATTATTAGTTTGACTACAGTAGAACTCATCATTAGTTTGACTACAGTAGAACTCATCATTAGTTTGACTACAGTAGAACTCATTATTAGTTTGACTGCAGTAGAACTCATCAGTTTGACTACAGTAGAACTCATTAGTTTCACTACAGTAGAACTCATCATAAGTTTGACTACAGTAGAACACATTAGTTTCACTACAGTAGAACTCATTAGTTTGACTACAGTAGAACTCATCAGTTTGACTACAGTAGAACTCATCATTAGTTTGACTACAGTAGAACTCATTATTAGTTTGACTACAGTAGAACTCATCAGTTTGACTACAGTAGAACTCATCATTAGTTTGACTACAGTAGAACTCATCAGTTTGACTACAGTAGAACTCATCAGTTTGACTACAGTAGAACTCATCATTAGTTTGACTACAGTAGAACTCATTATTAGTTTGACTGCAGTAGAACTCATCAGTTTGACTACAGTAGAACTCATCATTAGTTTGACTACAGTAGAACTCATCAGTTTGACTACAGTAGAACTCATCATTAGTTTGACTACAGTAGAACTCATCAGTTTGACTACAGTAGAACTCATCATTAGTTTGACTACAGTAGAACTCATTATTAGTTTGACTACAGTAGAACTCATCAGTTTGACTACAGTAGAACTCATCATTAGTTTGACTACAGTAGAACTCATCAGTTTGACTACAGTAGAACTCATTAGTTTCACTACAGTAGAACTCATCATAAGTTTGACTACAGTAGAACTCATTAGTTTCACTACAGTAGAACTCATTAGTTTGACTACAGTAGAACTCATTAATTTGACTACAGTAGAACTCATAAGTTTGACTACAGTAGAACTCATCAGTTTGACTACAGTAGAACTCATTATTAGTTTGACTACAATAGAACTCATCAGTTTGACTACAGTAGAACTCATCAGTTTGACTACAGTAGAACTCATTATTAGTTTGACTACAGTAGAAATCATCAGTTTGACTACAGTAGAACTCATTATTAGTTTGACTACAGTAGAACTCATTATTAGTTTGACTACAGTAGAACTCATCATTAGTTTGACTACAGTAGAACTCATCGGTTTGACTACAGTAGAACTCATTAGTTTCACTACAGTAGAACTCATCATAAGTTTGACTACAGTAGAACTCATTAGTTTCACTACAGTAGAACTCATTAGTTTGACTACAGTAGAACTCATCAGTTTGACTACAGTAGAACTCATTATTAGTTTGACTAGAGTAGAACTCATCAGTTTGACTACAGTAGAACTCATCATTAGTTTGACTACAGTAGAACTCATCAGTTTGACTACAGTAGAACTCATCATTAGTTTGACTACAGTAGAACTCATCATTAGTTTGACTACAGTAGAACTCATCAGTTTGACTACAGTAGAACTCATTAGTTTCACTACAGTAGAACTCATCATTAGTTTCACTACAGTAGAACTCATTAGTTTCACTACAGTAGAACTCATCATAAATTGACTACAGTAGAACTCATTAGTTTCACTACAGTAGAACTCATTAGTTTCACTACAGTAGAACTCATTAATTTGACTACAGTAGAACTCATCATTAGTTTGACTACAGTAGAACTCATCAGTTTGACTACAGTAGAACTCATCATTAGTTTGCCTACAGTAGAACTCATCAGTTTGACTACAGTAGAACTCATTAGTTTCACTACAGTAGAACTCATTAAATTGACTACAGTAGAACTCATAAGTTTGACTACAGTAGAACTCATTAGTTTGACTACAGTAGAACTCATTAGCTTGACTACAGTAGAACTCATCATTAGTTTGACTACAGTAGAACTCATCATTAGTTTCACTACAGTAGAACTCATTAATTTGACTACAGTAGAACTCATAAGTTTGACTACAGTAGAACTCATCAGTTTGACTACAGTAGAACTCATTATTAGTTTGACTACAGTAGAACTCATCAGTTTGACTACAGTAGAACTCATCATTAGTTTGACTACAGTAGAACTCATCAGTTTGACTACAGTAGAACTCATTATTAGTTTGACTACAGTAGAACTCATCAGTTTGACTACAGTAGAACTCATCATTAGTTTGACTACAGTAGAACTCATTATTAGTTTGACTACAGTAGAACTCATCATTAGTTTGACTACAGTAGAACTCATCATTAGTTTGACTACAGTAGAACTCATTATTAGTTTGACTGCAGTAGAACTCATCAGTTTGACTACAGTAGAACTCATTAGTTTCACTACAGTAGAACTCATCATAAGTTTGACTACAGTAGAACTCATTAGTTTCACTACAGTAGAACTCATTAGTTTGACTACAGTAGAACTCATCAGTTTGACTACAGTAGAACTCATCATTAGTTTGACTACAGTAGAACTCATTATTAGTTTGACTACAGTAGAACTCATCAGTTTGACTACAGTAGAACTCATCATTAGTTTGACTACAGTAGAACTCATCAGTTTGACTACAGTAGAACTCATCAGTTTGACTACAGTAGAACTCATCATTAGTTTGACTACAGTAGAACTCATTATTAGTTTGACTGCAGTAGAACTCATCAGTTTGACTACAGTAGAACTCATCATTAGTTTGACTACAGTAGAACTCATCAGTTTGACTACAGTAGAACTCATTAGTTTCACTACAGTAGAACTCATCATTAGTTTCACTACAGTAGAACTCATTAGTTTCACTACAGTAGAACTCATCATTAGTTTGACTACAGTAGAACTCATCATTATTTTGACTACAGTAGAACTCATTATTTTGACTACAGTAGAACTCATTAGTTTGACTACAGTAGAACTCATCATTAGTTTGACTACAGTAGAACTCATCATTATTTTGACTACAGTAGAACTCATTAGTTTGACTACAGTAGAACTCATCATTAGTTTGACTACAGTAGAACTCATTAGTTTTCACTACAGTAGAACTCATCATTAGTTTCACTACAGTAGAACTCATTAGTTTCACTACAGTAGAACTCATCATTAGTTTGACTACAGTATAACTCATCATTAGTTTGACTACAGTAGAACTCATTAGTTTGACTACAGTAGAACTCATTAGTTTGACTACAGTAGAACTCATCATTATTTTGACTACAGTAGAACTCATTAGTTTGACTACAGTAGAACTCATCATTATTTTGACTACAGTAGAACTCATTAGTTTGACTACAGTAGAACTCATCATTAGTTTGACTACAGTAGAACTCATTAGTTTGACTACAGTAGAACTCATTAGTTTGACTACAATAGAACTCATTAGTTTGACTACAGTAGAACTCATCATTAGTTTGACTACAGTAGAACTCATTAGTTTGACTACAGTAGAACTCATCATTAGTTTGACTACAGTAGAACTCATTAGTTTGATTACAATAGAACTCATTAGTTTGACTACAGTAGAACTCATCATTAGTTTGACTACAGTAGAACTCATTAGTTTGACTACAGTAGAACTCATCATTAGTTTGACTACAGTAGAACTCATAAGTTTGACTACAGTAGAAGTCATTAGTTTTGACTACAGTAGAACTCATCATTCATTTCACTACAGTAGAACTCATCATTAGTTTCACTACAGTAGAACGCATTAGTTTGACTACAGTACAACTCAGCATGAGTTTGACTACAGTAGAACTCATCATTAGTTTCACTACAGTAGAACTCATAAGTTTGACTACAGTAGAACTCATCATTAGTTTGACTACAGTAGAACTCATCATTAGTTTGACTACAGTAGAACTCATTAGTTTGACTACAGTAGAACTCATCATTAGTTTGACTACAGTAGAACTCATTAGTTTGACTACAGTAGAACTCATCATTAGTTTGACTACAGTAGAACTCATAAGTTTGACTACAGTAGAAGTCATTAGTTTTGACTACAGTAGAACTCATCATTCATTTCATTACAGTAGAACTCATCATTAGTTTCACTACAGTAGAACGCATTAGTTTGACTACAGTAGAACTCAGCATGAGTTTGACTACAGTAGAACTCATCATTAGTTTCACTACAGTAGAACTCATAAGTTTGACTACAGTAGAACTCATCATTAGTTTGACTACAGTAGAACTCATTAGTTTGACTACAGTAGAACTCATCATTAGTTTGACTACAGTAGAACTCAGCATGAGTTTGACTACAGTAGAACTCATCATTAGTTTCATTACAGTAGAACTCATTAGTTTGACTACAGTAGAACTCATCATTCATTTCACTACAGTAGAACGCATTAGTTTGACTACAGTAGAACTCAGCATGAGTTTGACTACAGTAGAACTCATCATTAGTTTCATTACAGTAGAACTCATTAGTTTGACTACAGTAGAACTCATCATTAGTTTGACTACAGTAGAACTCATTAGTTTTGACTACAGTAGAACTCATCATTAGTTTCATTACAGTAGAACTCATTAGTTTGACTACAGTAGAACTCATCATTAGTTTCATTACAGTAGAACTCATCAGTTTGATTACAGTAGAACTCATTAGTTTGACTACAGTAGAACTCATCATTAGTTTGACTACAGTAGAACTCATTAGTTTGACTACAGTAGAACTCATCATTAGTTTGACTACAGTAGAACTCATTAGTTTGATTACAATAGAACTCATTAGTTTGACTACAGTAGAACTCATCATTAGTTTGACTACAGTAGAACTCATTAGTTTGACTACAGTAGAACTCATCATTAGTTTGACTACAGTAGAACTCATAAGTTTGACTACAGTAGAACTCATTAGTTTGACTACAGTAGAACTCATCATTAGTTTGACTACAGTAGAACTCATAAGTTTGACTACAGTAGAACTCATTAGTTTGACTACAGTACAACTCAGCATGAGTTTGACTACAGTAGAACTCATCATTAGTTTCACTACAGTAGAACTCATAAGTTTGACTACAGTAGAACTCATCATTAGTTTGACTACAGTAGAACTCATCATTAGTTTGACTACAGTAGAACTCATTAGTTTGACTACAGTAGAACTCATCATTAGTTTGACTACAGTAGAACTCATTATTAGTTTGACTACAGTAGAACTCATCAGTTTGACTACAGTAGAACTCATCATTAGTTTGACTACAGTAGAACTCATAAGTTTGACTACAGTAGAAGTCATTAGTTTTGACTACAGTAGAACGCATTAGTTTCACTACAGTAGAACTCAGCATGAGTTTGACTACAGTAGAACTCATCATTAGTTTCACTACAGTAGAACTCATAAGTTTGACTACAGTAGAACTCATCATTAGTTTGACTACAGTAGAACTCATTAGTTTGACTACAGTAGAACTCATCATTAGTTTGACTACAGTAGAACTCAGCATGAGTTTGACTACAGTAGAACTCATCATTAGTTTCATTACAGTAGAACTCATTAGTTTGACTACAGTAGAACTCATCATTCATTTCACTACAGTAGAACGCATTAGTTTGACTACAGTAGAACTCAGCATGAGTTTGACTACAGTAGAACTCATCATTAGTTTCATTACAGTAGAACTCATTAGTTTGACTACAGTAGAACTCATCATTAGTTTCATTACAGTAGAACTCATCAGTTTGATTACAGTAGAACTCATTAGTTTGACTACAGTATAACTCATCATTAGTTTGACTACAGTAGAACTCATTAGTTTGACTACAGTAGAACTCATCATTAGTTTGACTACAGTAGAACTCATTAGTTTGACTACAGTAGAACTCATTAGTTTGACTACAGTAGAACTCATCATTAGTTTCATTACAGTAGAACTCATTAGTTTGACTACAGTAGAACTCATCATTAGTTTGACTACAGTAGAACTCATCATTAGTTTCACTACAGTAGAACTCATAAGTTTGACTACAGTAGAACTCATCATTAGTTTGACTACAGTAGAACTCATTAGTTTGACTACAGTAGAACTCATCATTAGTTTGACTACAGTAGAACTCAGCATGAGTTTGACTACAGTAGAACTCATCATTAGTTTCATTACAGTAGAACTCATTAGTTTGACTACAGTAGAACTCATCATTCATTTCACTACAGTAGAACTCATCATTAGTTTCACTACAGTAGAACGCATTAGTTTGACTACAGTAGAACTCAGCATGAGTTTGACTACAGTACAACTCATCATTAGTTTCATTACAGTAGAACTCATTAGTTTGACTACAGTAGAACTCATCATTAGTTTGACTACAGTAGAACTCATTAGTTTTGACTACAGTAGAACTCATCATTAGTTTCATTACAGTAGAACTCATCAGTTTGATTACAGTAGAACTCATTAGTTTGACTACAGTATAACTCATCATTAGTTTGACTACAGTAGAACTCATTAGTTTGACTACAGTAGAACTCATCATTAGTTTGACTACAGTAGAACTCATTAGTTTGACTACAGTAGAACTCATTAGTTTGACTACAGTAGAACTCATCATTAGTTTGACTACAGTAGAACTCATCATTAGTTTGACTACAGTAGAACTCATTAGTTTGACTACAGTAGAACTCATTAGTTTGACTACAGTAGAACTCATTAGTTTGACTACAGTAGAACTCATCATTAGTTTGACTACAGTAGAACTCATTAGTTTGACTACAGTAGAACTCATTAGTTTGACTACAGTAGAACTCATTAGTTTGACTACAGTAGAACTCATCATTAGTTTGACTACAGTAGAACTCATTAGTTTGACTACAGTAGAACTCATTAGTTTGACTACAGTAGAACTCATTAGTTTGACTACAGTAGAACTCATCATTAGTTTGACTACAGTAGAACTCATTAGTTTGACTACAGTAGAACTCATCATTAGTTTGACTACAGTAGAACTCATTAGTTTGACTACAGTAGAACTCATCATTAGTTTGACTACAGTAGAACTCATTAGTTTTGACTACAGTAGAACTCATCATTAGTTTCATTACAGTAGAACTCATCAGTTTGATTACAGTAGAACTCATTAGTTTGACTACAGTATAACTCATCATTAGTTTGACTACAGTAGAACTCATTAGTTTGACTACAGTAGAACTCATCATTAGTTTGACTACAGTAGAACTCATTAGTTTGACTACAGTAGAACTCATTAGTTTGACTACAGTAGAACTCATCATTAGTTTGACTACAGTAGAACTCATTAGTTTGACTACAGTAGAACTCATCATTAGTTTGACTACAGTAGAACTCATTAGTTTGACTACAGTAGAACTCATTAGTTTGACTACAGTAGAACTCATCATTAGTTTGACTACAGTAGAACTCATTAGTTTGACTACAGTAGAACTCATTAGTTTGACTACAGTAGAACTCATTAGTTTGACTACAGTAGAACTCATTAGTTTGACTACAGTAGACCTCATTAGTTTGAGTACAGTAGAACTCATCATTAGTTTGACTACAGTAGAACTCATCATTAGTTTGACTACAGTAGAACTCATCATTAGTTTGACTACAGTAGAACTCATTAGTTTGACTACAGTAGAACTCATTAGTTTGACTACAGTAGAACTCATTAGTTTGACTACAGTAGAACTCATTAGTTTGACTACAGTAGAACTCATTAGTTTGACTACAGTAGACCTCATTAGTTTGAGTACAGTAGAACTCATCATTAGTTTGACTACAGTAGAACTCATTAGTTTGACTACAGTAGAACTCATTAGTTTGACTACAGTAGAACTCATTAGTTTGACTACAGTAGAACTCATTAGTTTGACTACAGTAGACCTCATTAGTTTGAGTACAGTAGAACTCATCATTAGTTTGACTACAGTAGAACTCATCATTAGTTTGACTACAGTAGAACTCATCATTAGTTTGACTACAGTAGAACTCATTAGTTTGACTACAGTAGAACTCATTAGTTTGACTACAGTAGAACTCATTAGTTTGACTACAGTAGAACTCATTAGTTTGACTACAGTAGAACTCATTAGTTTGACTACAGTAGAACTCATCATTAGTTTGACTACAGTAGAACTCATCATTAGTTTGACTACAGTAGAACTCATCATTAGTTTGACTACAGTAGAACTCATCATTAGTTTGACTACAGTAGAACTCATTAGTTTGACTACAGTAGAACTCATTAGTTTGACTACAGTAGAACTCATTAGTTTGACTACAGTAGAACTCATTAGTTTGACTACAGTAGAACTCATCATTAGTTTGACTACAGTAGAACTCATCATTAGTTTGACTACAGTAGAACTCATCATTAGTTTGACTACAGTAGAACTCAGCAGTTATTGTTCTTACTCTCACACATCCCACACATCATTTATTTTCATCCACCCCAGGGCCAGTGATGGCAGCCTTTGATTTTTAACCCATTTTCCAGATTAGAATCCAAACCAATGAAGCAGGAGGTGGAATCTGTTTTTATTAACATTCAGCCTTTAAACTTTATTCCATCTACTTAATGTCTTACTCTTTTTTCCTCTCAGAATGAATAGTTAAATGTCGCATTCAACCGTATTAGGTTCCATTTGTGTTACAACACACAGCTGTAGATGTCAGTAATTCTTTCAAACATGCCTAATTTATTCATTAAAATGTTCACTTCTGCTCCCAGAAGTGCATCTGCTATAAATAGATTAATTATGAGCAGACGATTCATTCTTTAGCCACGTTTGGGTCCAAGCTCAGACAAATAAGTCCTTTTAAACTCATTTGTGTTTTTACAGTTCAGTGTCTAAACAGGAGGGAAATGGAAAAAGCATCTGGATCATTAGCCTGGCCTAGACTAGCTTACCCTAGCCTGTCTTCATCTAGCCTACTTTAGCCTAAACTAGCCTAGTTTATCTTAGCTTACCCTAGCAAGGCCTAGCCTAGCAGTGCTATCTCTATTCATTTCATGAATGGGTCTAGTGGTGCTTCTATGAAATTCTGTAAAAAAAAAAAAAATTAAAGATTGTGGACATCTTCTTACATTCATCACTCATCTTTGATTAAACTAAATCTGCACTAGTTTCTTTTTCTTCTATGGTTGTTTACGCTTGTTCTCTACCAATCGTGGCAGCGTCACTTTGTTTGGCTCGCTCTCTGGTCCTGTGTTGGCCTAGTGTGGGTCTAGTGTTGGCCTAGTGTTGACCTGGTGTTGGCCGAGTGTTGGACGAGTGTTGGCCTACTGTTGGCTTAGTGTTGGCCTAGTGTTGACCTGGTGTTGGCCGAGTGTTGGCCTACTGTTGGCTTAGTGTTGGCCTAGTGTTGGTCTAGTGTTGGGTTAGTGTTCACCGAGTGTTGGCCTAGTGTTGACTTAGTGTTGGCATAGTGTTGGCCTAGTGTTGGCCTAGTGTTGGCCTAGTGTTGGCCTAGTGTTGGCCTAGTGTTGGCATAGTGTTGGCCTAGTGTTGGCCTAGTGTTGGCATAGTGTTGGCCTAGTGTTGGCCTAGTGTTGGCCTAGTGTTGGCCTAGTGTGTATTTGCAGATATATCCAGTGTTGTCCAGAGTAAGGTCAGTGACGATGTGTCCAGTTGTTCTTTATCTTCAGATTAAAGTGAATGAGGTGAATGATTTTTGTACTGGCTCCTCCCATCTGTCCATCTGTCCATCTCTCAGGACCAGTAAATGTTTCCAAATGTCCCAGGCTGCTTCCCAGCACTGTCTGCTTCCACACAGTCCACTCATCACTTCAGTCTGCACACATTCCTTCAGTTCTGGGAATGTTCTGCTCTATCATCTGTTCTCTTGGCAAAGCATTCTGGGATTTCCGCTCTGCACCCTGGCTCTGTGTCCTCAGCCTTTCCTGGACACTGAGGGACAAGTACGTATTGTTCTCTACTCTAGTTTTTAGATATGTGTACTTTATACTCTTTACATTTATATATATTTTTGTACTTTATACTCTTTACCTTTTGAACCAATGAGACTTTTTACATGTAAAATGTGACTTTCCGAAAAATTCACAGTTCGAAAACACTTCTGGAAGGAATTAATTTGGTAAGTAGAGGTACCACTGTGTATATATGTGACCCACCACCAGTAAACCAGTCATAAGTGTGTGTAAATCCAAACAGAGTTATGTGTGTATCTTGGTAGAGTGGAAACTAAGGTTTAAGATGGTGAAAAAATGATGTTTCTATCACAAGTAGAACCAAAGTTATGGTCATTTTAATATCCACATTTGGACATATTTTACAATTTGCATATTTTTAGATATTGTCCGTTAAAGTTTTGGACTGTTTTGGGGTAGGAAGTCCTTAGCAACGCATAATAATTTGTATCCGATTGACACAAATTGTTGACAGATGTTAAAGGACACTCTGATGGACATGTCACAGAAGTTTTATATATTATAATAATAGGACAGAAGTGTGACGTATTATAATCATTTGGCTTACACCATTGGACAGAACATTCAATATAAGCTTTTACCTCGTACCAAACACTTGGGTGTTTACCCACGGAACGGAGATCGTTTTGTTCGGCGAAAAGAGGTGGAAGTCGTCTTTGTCTTTGCTCAGCAATACCTGAACTTTTGTCACCGCTTAAATAATTGACTCAATAAACACCTTTATTGATTGGATTTCAATGTAATGACCACAGGAAGTGAACATAGAGGTGTTAAGGTACCGTTTTTTGATAAGGTGTAAACACTAATAACAAATCACCTTCCAGCCTAAATTTGGCTGTAGCTCTGAACGGCTCAGTGCGACTTATGCCTGGTTTGGTGGTGGGGGGTCACAAATTTTATATAAACGTAAAGACTATAAAGTACAGATATTTATACGTAAATGAATGGAGTAAAAGTGAATA
>CM035798.1:6019102-6024102 GCA_020466265.1 Siphamia tubifer | reverse complement strand
CTTATTTTAAATCTCCAATCAAAAAGACAAATATATTTTGTCTTCTCAGGAGATGCTTTACATCACAGGTGTCAAAAATAAGGGCCGGGGGTCAAATCCAGCCCCCTAAAGGGTCCAATCTGGCCCGTAAGATGAATAATTAGTATTGAGAGAATGACTAGTCTGGATCCTATTTTGTGCCAATCTCAAGTTTCTATGACAAACTGTTCTTGAATTATAGATTTTGACCTTTGACCTTTACTCAAATGGATCATTGCCTCTGATTGATATTAGCAATATGTATATGCCCATGGAATGTCATGGTGATATCTACAGTATTCATTGAGCAGGACGACAGGACGACAGCAGGACGACAGTAGGATGACAGGACGACAGTAGGACGACAACAGGATGACACTAGGATGACAGGACGACAGTAGGACGACAACAGGACGACAGCAGGACAGCAGGACGACAGCAGGATGACAGGACGACAGTAGGAGGACAGTAGGACGATGGTAGGACGACAGTAGGACAACAGCAGGATGACAGCAGGACGACAGTAGGACGACAGGACGACAGTAGGATGACAACAGGACGACAGGAGGACGACAGGACGACAGTAGGACGACAGCAGGACGACAGCAGGACGACAGTAGGATGATAGCAGGATGACAGGACGACAGTAGGACGACAGGACGACAGTAGGACGACAGCAGGATGACAGTAGAGCAACAGCAGGACGACAGGACGACGGTAGGATGACAGCAGGACGACAGTAGGACTACAGTAGTACTACAGGACGACAGCGGGACGACAGCAGGATGACAGCAGGACGACAGTAGGACGACAGTAGGACGACAGCAGGATGACAGGAGGATGACAGGACGACAGTAGAACGACAGCAGGACGACAGGACGACAGTAGGGCGACAGCAGGACGACAGTAGGACAACAGGACGACAGCAGGACAGCAGGACAGCAGAACGACAGCAGGACGACAGCAGGACGACAGCAGGACGACAGTAGGATGACAGTAGGATGACGGGACGACAGTAGGATGATAGAAGGACGACAGGACGACAGTAGTACGACAGTAGGACGACAGGACGACAGTAGGACGACAGCAGGACGACAGTAGGACGACAGCAGGACGACAGGACGATGGTAGGATGACAGCAGGAACGACAGTAGGACTACAGTAGGACTACAGGACGACAGCGGGACGACAGCAGGATGACAGCAGGACGACAGTAGGACGACAGCAGGATGACAGGACGACGGTAGGATGACAGCAGGACGACAGCAGGACGACAGTAGGATGATAGCAGGACGACAGGACGACAGTAGGACGACAGGACGACAGTAGGACGACAGCAGGACGACAGTAGGGCGACAGCAGGACGACAGTAGGATGACAGCAGGACGACAGGACGACGGTAGGATGACAGCAGGATGACAGTAGGACTACAGGACGACAGCGGGACGACAGCAGGATGACAGCAGGACGACAGTAGGATGACAGCAGGACGACAGGAGGATGACAGGACGACAGTAGGACGACAGCAGGACTACAGTAGGGCGACAGCAGGACGACAGTAGGACGACAGGACGACAGTAGGACGACAGGACGACAGCAGGACAGCAGGACGACAGCAGGACAACAGGACGACAGCAGGGCGACAGCAGGACGACAGTAGGATGACAGTAGGATGACGGGACGACAGTAGGATGATAGAAGGACGACAGGACGACAGTAGTACGACAGTAGGACGACAGGACGACAGTAGGACGACAGCAGGACGACAGTAGGACGACAGCAGGACGACAGGACGATGGTAGGATGACAGCAGGACGACAGTAGGACTACAGGACGACAGCGGGACGACAGCAGGATGACAGCCGGACGACAGTAGGACGACAGCAGGACGGTAGGATGACAGCAGGACGACAGCAGGACGACAGCAGGACGACAGTAGGATGATAGCAGGACGACAGGACGACAGTAGGACGACAGGACGACAGTAGGACGACAGCAGGATGACAGTAGGGCGACAGCAGGACGACAGTAGGATGACAGCAGGACGACAGGACGACGGTAGGATGACAGCAGGATGACAGTAGGACTACAGTAGGACTACAGTAGGATGACAGGACGACAGGACGACAGCAGGACAGCAGGACGACAGCAGGACGACAGGACGACAGCAGGACGACAGCAGGAAGACAGTAGGATGACAGTAGGATGACGGGACGACAGTAGGATGATAGAAGGATGACAGGACGACAGTAGTACAACAGTAGGATGACAGGACGACAGCAGGACGACAACAGGACGACAGGACGACAGTAGGACGACAGCAGGACGACAGTAGAGTGACAGCAGGACGACAGGATGACGGTAGGATGACAGCAGGACGACAGTAGGACTACAGTAGGACTACAGGACGACAGCGGGACGACAGCAGGATGACGGCAGGACGACGGTAGGACGACAGTAGGACGACAGTAGGACGACAGAAGGACGACAGCAGGACGACAGCAGGACGACAGGAGGATGACAGGACGACAGTAGAACGACAGTAGGATGATAGCAGGACGACAGAACGACAGTAGGACGACAGCAGGACGACAGTAGGGCGACAGCAGGACGACAGTAGGATGACAGTAGGATGACGGGACGACAGTAGGATGATAGAAGGACGACAGGACGACAGTAGTACGACAGTAGGATGACAGGACGACAGCAGGACGACAACAGGACGACAGGACGACAGTAGGACGACAGCAGGACGACAGCAGGACGACAGCAGGACGACAGCAGGACGACAGTAGGATGATAGCAGGATGACAGGACGACAGTAGGACGACAGGACGACAGCAGGACGACAGTAGAGCGACAGCAGGACGACAGGACGACGGTAGGATGACAGCAGGACGACAGTAGGACTACAGTAGGACTACAGGACGACAGCGGGACGACAGCAGGATGACAGCAGGACGACGGTAGGACGACAGTAGGACGACAGCAGGACGACAGGAGGATGACAGGACGACAGTAGAACGACAGTAGGATGATAGCAGGACGACAGGACGACAGTAGGACGACAGCAGGACGACAGTAGGGCGACAGGACGACAGCAGGACAGCAGGACAGCAGGACGACAGGACGACAGCAGGACGACAGTAGGATGACAGTAGGATGACGGGACGACAGTAGGATGATAGAAGGACGACAGTAGTACGACAGCAGGACGGTAGGATGACAGCAGGACGACAGCAGGACGACAGCAGGACGACAGTAGGATGATAGCAGGACGACAGGACGACAGTAGGACGACAGGACGACAGTAGGACGACAGCAGGATGACAGTAGGGCGACAGCAGGACGACAGTAGGATGACAGCAGGACGACAGGACGACGGTAGGATGACAGCAGGATGACAGTAGGACTACAGTAGGACTACAGTAGGATGACAGGACGACAGGACGACAGCAGGACAGCAGGACGACAGCAGGACGACAGGACGACAGCAGGACGACAGCAGGAAGACAGTAGGATGACAGTAGGATGACGGGACGACAGTAGGATGATAGAAGGATGACAGGACGACAGTAGTACGACAGTAGGATGACAGGACGACAGCAGGACGACAACAGGACGACAGGACGACAGTAGGACGACAGCAGGACGACAGTAGAGTGACAGCAGGACGACAGGACGACGGTAGGATGACAGCAGGACGACAGTAGGACTACAGTAGGACTACAGGACGACAGCGGGACGACAGCAGGATGACGGCAGGACGACGGTAGGACGACAGTAGGACGACAGTAGGACGACAGAAGGACGACAGCAGGACGACAGCAGGACGACAGGAGGATGACAGGACGACAGTAGAACGACAGTAGGATGATAGCAGGACGACAGAACGACAGTAGGACGACAGCAGGACGACAGTAGGGCGACAGCAGGACGACAGTAGGATGACAGTAGGATGACGGGACGACAGTAGGATGATAGAAGGACGACAGGACGACAGTAGTACGGCAGTAGGATGACAGGACGACAGCAGGACGACAACAGGACGACAGGACGACAGTAGGACGACAGCAGGACGACAGCAGGACGACAGCAGGACGACAGCAGGACGACAGTAGGATGATAGCAGGATGACAGGACGACAGTAGGACGACAGGACGACAGCAGGACGACAGTAGAGCGACAGCAGGACGACAGGACGACGGTAGGATGACAGCAGGACGACAGTAGGACTACAGTAGGACTACAGGACGACAGCGGGACGACAGCAGGATGACAGCAGGACGACGGTAGGACGACAGTAGGACGACAGCAGGACGACAGGAGGATGACAGGACGACAGTAGAACGACAGTAGGATGATAGCAGGACGACAGGACGACAGTAGGACGACAGCAGGACGACAGTAGGGCGACAGGACGACAGCAGGACAGCAGGACAGCAGGACGACAGGACGACAGCAGGACGACAGTAGGATGACAGTAGGATGACGGGACGACAGTAGGATGATAGAAGGACGACAGTAGTACGACAATAGGACGACAGCAGGACGACAGTAGGATGAGAACAGGACGACAGCAGGATGACAGTAGGACGACAGGATGACAGCAGGACGACAGTAGGATGACAGCAGGACGACAGCAGGACAACAGTAGGATGACAGTAGGATGACAGAAGGATGACAGTAGGATGACAGCAGGACGACAGCAGGATGACAGTAGGACGACAGCAGGAAGACAGGAAGACAGCAGGACGACAGCAGGAACGACAGCAGGAACGACAGCAGGACGACAGTAGGACGACAGCAGGACGACAATAGGATGACAGCAGGACAACAGTAGGATGACAGAAGGATGACAGTAGGATGACAGTAGGATATTAGCTTAGAAACACATGATAGACTCAGCAGGTGTTTTATATCATTTAAATGTCACATGATTCTATCTGCATTCCATGGACTTAAAGTGTTAAGATGTTTGG
>CM035798.1:5984102-6016602 GCA_020466265.1 Siphamia tubifer | reverse complement strand
TTATAGCGGTTTACGGGCGGTTGCGGTATGTCAAAATCAGAACCGTGCAGGACTCTGATCTGACACTGAAGTGAAGGACATTAGAGGGTCCAGTTGTCAGTTATACCCAAGAATAATCCTCTATGGTAGAGCCGTCAAAGTCATATGTGACCCGCCACCACCAAACCAGGCATAAGTCGCACTGAGCCGTTCAGAGCTACAGCCAAATTTAGGCTGGAAGGTGATTTGTTATTAGTGTTTACACCTTATCAAAAAACGGTACCTTAACACCTCTATGTTCACTTCCTGTGGTCATTACATTGAAATCCAATCAATAAAGGTGTTTATTGAGTCAATTATTTAAGCGGCGACAAAAGTTCAGGTATTGCTGAGCAAAGACAAAGACGACTTCCACCTCTTTTCGCCGAACAAAACGATCTCCGTTCCGTGGGTAAACACCCAAGTGTTTGGTACGAGGTAAAAGCTTATATTGAATGTTCTGTCCAATGGTGTAAGCCAAATGATTATAATACGTCACACTTCTGTCCTATTATTATAATATATAAAACTTCTGTGACATGTCCATCAGAGTGTCCTTTAACATCTGTCAACAATTTGTGTCAATGGGATACAAATTATTATGCGTTGCTAAGGACTTCCTACCCCAAAACAGTCCAAAACTTTAACGGACAATATCTAAAAATATGCAAATTGTAAAATATGTCCAAATGTGGATATTAAAATGACCATAACTTTGGTTCTACTTGTGATAGAAACATCATTTTTTCACCATCTTAAACCTTAGTTTACACTCTACCAAGATACACACATAACTCTGTTTGGATTTACACACACTTATGCCTGGTTTACTGGTGGTGGGTCACATATTAAAGTTATAGTTGAGTATTTTTAACATGGATCAGAAGTGTCTTTCATTTCCACGGCACCGTCAGGGTGTAAACACACACTGATGTTCACACGCTGGGTCACATCTGCGTCTAAACGGCAGCAAACGCACGTGTTTACGTTGTGTCTTTACGTCACATAACCTTTGACCTTACATTCGTACACTGAGCAGGTAAAAAAAAAAACACATGTGGGACAACCTGGATCCAACTGAGTCAAAAGTCAAAATGATGAGATAAAAAGTCAATGTTCTTCACTTCTATAGTTGTGTTCAAAGCTCTTTACATTAGCCTCACATTCACCCATTCACACACACTCATACACCAGTAGGTTTAGAAGGTTCTGTCAGTCCTACTGGGACACTGAGGGTTCAGTGTCTTTGTTCAAGGACACTTGGACATGTGGACAGACAGGGCCGGGAAAGCGAACCGCCAACCAGTGATTGGGCGACCCACTCTACCAACTTTGCCAAATTATGAGATAAAAATTGTGAGCGCAGCAGTGTCCTCACAAAGCAGTGACATGTTTATCACCACATATAACAATGTTGTCAATGTTCAGTCGTTGTTTGGGGATCAGTTATGTCAACATTAAGGCCCATTAGTTTTCTCTGGAAACCAATTGCATTAGTCCTGTGGGGCAGGGTCCCCTGGGGGCTGTAACACCACATTAGTCAGACTGTCACACCACATGTGGAGGTGTTCATCTGTTTACACACAGAACAGAACATTCTACATTAACAGATGTAGTTTTATTTTGCACCCTGGGTTGTATTACTCTGATGTTAGGAGACAAAGACGACTGCATCATGTCCTTGAAATTAGCATGTTAGTAGCATGTTATTAGCATGTAAGTAGCATGTTAGTAGCATGTTATTAGCATGTAAGTAGCATGTTAGTAGCATGTTAGTAGCACGTAAGTAGCATGTTAGTAGCATGTTATTAGCATGAAAGTAGCATGTTAGTAGCATGTTATTAGCATGTAAGTAGCATGTTAGTAGCATGTTAGTAGCATGTAAGTAGCATGTTAGTAGCATGTTATTAGCATGTAAGTAGCATGTTAGTAGCATGTTAGTAGCATGTAAGTAGCATGTTAGTAGCATGTTATTAGCATGTAAGTAGCATGTTAGTAGCATGTTATTAGTATGTAAGTAGCATGTTAGTAGCATGTTATTAGCATGTAAGTAGCATGCTAGTAGCATGTTATTAGCATGTAAGTAGCATGTTAGTAGCATGTTAGTAGCATGTAAGTAGCATGTTAGTAGCATGTTAGTAACATGTTAGTAGCATGTTATTAGCATGTAAGTAGCATGTTAGTAGCATGTTATTAGCATGTAAGTAGCATGTTAGTAGCATGTTATTAGCATGTAAGTAGCATGTTAGTAGCATGTTATTAGCATGTAAGTAGCATGTTATTAGCATGTTATTAGCATGTAAGTAGCATGTTAGTAGCATGTTATTAGCATGTAAGTAGCATGTTATTAGCATGTTAGACACAAATGTCGATGTCATGAGTGTGTGTGGGGGGCTCAGATGGTCAGCAGACTTCCACCAACACCTGATATGACTTCAAAACATGACATGATGGAGCCATAGGTGTTGACCCATCTGATGTCTGAAGGTTAGGGGTCAAAGGTTAAGGTTATAGGTGTTGACCCATCTGATGTCTGAAGGTTAGGCTAAAAACCTCCACCTGGGGACTAAAAAGCTTTTTATCTCATAATTTAGACTTTTTTTTTACCTCCGTCCAAGGAGGTATTCATTTGTGTCTGTCTGTCTGTCTGTCTGTCTGTCTGTCTGTCTGTCTGTCTGTCTGTCTGTCTGTCTGTCTGTCTGTCTGTCAGCAGGATTACGCAAAAAGTTCAGAACAGATTTTGATAAAACTTTCAGTAATGATAGATAATGTGTCAGCGAAGAACCCATTAGATTTTGAACAATGAAGGTCAAAGGTCAAGGTCACACTAAAGGTCAACAGCTAAAACACATCAATAGTAATATCTCAGGTTTTTTTATACACATGGTCTGACCTTTGACCCCTGACCTTCAGACATCAGTTCCTGTTAAATGACCATAACACTGTGAAATCTGAGAAGCATAAATATATTTCATAAATATCTTCATAAATATATTTCATAAATATCTTCATAAATATTTTTCATAAATATCTTCATAAATATGTTCATAAATATTTTTCATGAATATCTTTCATAAATATATTACACAAATATCTTCATAAACATCTTTCATAAATATCTTTCATAAATATCTTTCATAAATATCTTTCATAAATATCTTCATTAATATATTTCAGAAATATCTTTCATGAATATCTTTCATAAATATCATTTATAAATATCTTCAGAAATATTTTTCATTAATATCTTTCATAAATATTTTTCATACATATCTTCAGAAATATATTACACAAATATCTTCATAAATATATTTCATAAATATGTTCATAAATATTTTTCATAAATATCTTTCAGAAATATATTACACAAATATCTTCAGAAATATCTTTCATAAATATCTTCATAAATATTTTTCATAAATATCTTCATAAATATCTTCATAAATATTTTTCATAAATATCTTTCATAAATATCTTTATAAATATCTTCATAAATATCTTTATAAATATCTTTCATAAATATCTTTCATAAATATCTTCATAAATATATTTCATAAATATGTTCATAAATATTTTTCATAAATATCTTTCAGAAATATATTACACAAATATCTTCAGAAATATATTTCATAAATATGTTCATAAATATATTTCATAAATATCTTCATAAATATGTTCATAAATATTTTTCATAAATATCTTTCATAAATATCTTTATAAATATCTTTCATAAATATATTACACAAATATCTTCATAAATATCTTCATAAATATTTTTCATAAATATCTTTCATAAATATCTTCATAAATATTTTTCATAAATATCTTCATAAATATTTTTCATAAATATCTTCATAAATATTTTTCATAAATATCGTTCATAAATATTTTTCATAAATATCTTTATAAATATCTTTCATAAATATCTTTGATAAACATCTTTCATAAATATCTTTGATAAACATCTTTCATAAATATCTTTGATAAACATCTTTCATAAATATCTTTATAAATATCTTTCATTAATATCTTTCATAAATATCTTTCATAAATATCTTTCATAAATATATTTCATAAATATCTTTAAAAATATCTTTCATAAATATATTTCATAAATATGTTCATAAATATTTTTCATAAATATCTTTCAGAAATATATTACACACATATCTTCATAAATATCTTTCATAAATATGTTCATAAATATATTTCATAAATATCTTTATAAATATTTTTCATAAATATCTTCATAAATATGTTCATAAATATTTTTCATAAATATCTTTCATAAATATATTACACAAAAATCTTCATAAATATCTTTATAAATATCTTCATAAATATCTTTATAAATATCTTTCATAAATATCTTTCATAAATATCTTCATAAATATCTTTCATAAATATATTACACAAATATCTTCATAAATATCTTCATAAATATCTTCATAAATATCTTTATAAATATCTTTCATAAATATCTTTCATAAATATCTTCATAAATATCTTCATAAATATTTTTCATAAATATCTTCATAAATATGTTCATAAATATTTTTCATAAATATCTTCATAAATATCTTCATAAATATTTTTCATAAATATCTTCATAAATATTTTTCATAAATATCTTTCATAAATATTTTTCATAAATATCTTCATAAATATGTTCATAAATATTTTTCATAAATATCTTTCATAAATATATTACACAAATATCTTCATAAATATCTTTATAAATATCTTCATAAATATCTTTATAAATATCTTTCATAAATATCTTTCATAAATATCTTCATAAATATCTTTCATAAATATATTACACAAATATCTTCATAAATATCTTCATAAATATCTTCATAAATATCTTTATAAATATCTTTCATAAATATCTTTCATAAATATCTTCATAAATATCTTCATAAATATTTTTCATAAATATCTTCATAAATATGTTCATAAATATTTTTCATAAATATCTTTCATAAATATATTACACAAATATCTTCATAAATATCTTTATAAATATCTTCATAAATATCTTTATAAATATCTTTCATAAATATCTTCATAAATATCTTCATAAATATCTTCATAAATATCTTCATAAATATCTTTATAAATATCTTTCATAAATATCTTCATAAATATTTTTCATAAATATCTTCATAAATATTTTTCATAAATATCTTTCATAAATATTTTTCATAAATATCTTCATAAATATGTTCATAAATATTTTTCATAAATATCTTTCATAAATATATTACACAAATATCTTCATAAATATCTTTATAAATATCTTCATAAATATCTTTATAAATATCTTTCATAAATATCTTTCATAAATATCTTCATAAATATCTTTCATAAATATATTACACAAATATCTTCATAAATATCTTCATAAATATCTTCATAAATATCTTTATAAATATCTTTCATAAATATCTTTCATAAATATCTTCATAAATATCTTCATAAATATTTTTCATAAATATCTTCATAAATATGTTCATAAATATTTTTCATAAATATCTTTCATAAATATATTACACAAATATCTTCATAAATATCTTTATAAATATCTTCATAAATATCTTTATAAATATCTTCATAAATATCTTTATAAATATCTTTCATAAATATCTTCATAAATATCTTCATAAATATCTTCATAAATATCTTCATAAATATCTTTATAAATATCTTTCATAAATATCTTCATAAATATTTTTCATAAATATCTTTCATAAATATTTTTCATAAATATCTTCATAAATATGTTCATAAATATTTTTCATAAATATCTTTCATAAATATATTACACAAATATCTTCATAAATATCTTTATAAATATCTTCATAAATATCTTTATAAATATCTTTCATAAATATCTTTCATAAATATCTTCATAAATATCTTTCATAAATATATTACACAAATATCTTCATAAATATCTTCATAAATATCTTCATAAATATCTTTATAAATATCTTTCATAAATATCTTTCATAAATATCTTCATAAATATGTTCATAAATATTTTTCATAAATATCTTCATAAATATGTTCATAAATATTTTTCATAAATATCTTTCATAAATATATTACACAAATATCTTCATAAATATCTTTATAAATATCTTCATAAATATCTTCATAAATATCTTTCATAAATATATTACACAAATATCTTCATAAATATCTTCATAAATATCTTCATAAATATCTTTATAAATATCTTTCATAAATATCTTCATAAATATCTTCATAAATATTTTTCATAAATATCTTCATAAATATTTTTCATAAATATCTTTCATAAATATTTTTCATAAATATCTTCATAAATATCTTCATAAATATTTTTCATAAATATCTTCATAAATATGTTCATAAATATTTTTCATAAATATCTTTCATAAATATATTACACAAATATCTTCATAAATATCTTTCATAAATATCTTCATAAATATCTTCATAAATATCTTCATAAATATCTTTATAAATATCTTTCATAAATATCTTCATAAATATCTTCATAAATATTTTTCATAAATATCTTCATAAATATTTTTCATAAATATCTTTCATAAATATCTTTCATAAATATATTACACAAATATCTTCATAAATATCTTTATAAATATCTTTCATAAATATCTTTCATAAATATCTTCATAAATATCTTCATAAATATCTTTCATTAATATCTTTCATAAATATCTTTCATAAATATATCACACAAATATCTTCATAAATATCTTTATAAATATCTTCATAAATATCTTTCATAAATATCTTTCATAAATATTTTTCATAAATATCTTCATAAATATCTTTATAAATATCTTCATAAATATCTTCATAAATATCTTTCATTAATATCTTTCATAAATATCTTTCATAAATATATTACACAAATATCTTCATAAATATCTTTATAAATATCTTCATAAATATCTTTCATAAATATCTTTCATAAATATCTTTCATAAATATCTTTCATAAATATTTTTCATAAATATCTTTCATAAATATATTACACAAATATCTTCATAAATATCTTTATAAATATCTTCATAAATATCTTTCATAAATATCTTCATAAATATCTTTCATTAATATCTTTCATAAATATCTTTCATTAATATCTTTCATAAATATCTTTCATTAATATCTTTCATAAATATCTTTCATTAATATCTTTCATAAATATATTTCATAAATATCTTCATAAATATCTTTCATTAATATCTTTCATTAATATCTTTCATAAATATCTTTCATAAATATCTTTCATTAATATCTTTCATTAATATCTTTCATAATAGTTTCACTTTCATAGTGCTCAGTGTTGTTGATGTTTTGATTCCTCCACTGATGTATGTGAGTGTTTTTTTTCCAGTTTTTTTACTGAATAAATGGTGTTAACTGGAGCCTCATCTGTTTTTTTCACTCTGACCCAGTGTCCCTCTGTCTTCTAAAGGACATGGTCATGTGACCTCCTCTGGTCCCCTTCTGGGGTCGTCCCCCCTTGGTCTATGTCAACAGGTATTAGACTCTATTGGACCATGTGTCATTGCAGCCTGTCCACTGGTACAGTACCAGCTGACATTAAACATGGTCTTCTAACCCTAATGTTCATTTATTATAAAAGTATTTATTATAAAAGTATTTATTATAAAAGTATTTATTATAAAAGTATTTATTATAAAAGTATTATAGAAGGTTGTCTTCACCCACTTACTACTGTAACGTCACTGACATACACGTGGAAGTGATGATAGAAAGTATACGTGTGTTTAGGACGGATATTTAAAAGGATGTATATTTGTGTTTATGTTCAGTTTGAGACAAATTTAAAAAATATAGTGTAAAACAAACACTAAGAATATTTGTGTATTTGAATATTTGAGTATTTGAGTATTTGTGTATTTGAATATGTGAGTATTTGAGTATTTGGGTATTTGAGTATTTGACTATTTGAATATTTGAGTATTTGGGTATTTGAGTATTTGAGTATTTGGGTATTTGAGTATTTGGGTATTTGGGTATTTGAGTATTTGGGTATTTGAGTATTTGCGTATTTGAGTATTTGGATATTTGAGTATTTGAATATTTGGGTATTTGGGTATTTGAGTATTTGAGTATTTGGGTATTTGGGTATTTGAGTATTTGGGTATTTGGGTATTTGAGTATTTGAAAATTTGAGTATTTGGGTATTTGAGTATTTGAATATTTGGGTATTTGAGTATTTGGGTATTTGAGTATTTGGGTATTTGAGTATTTGGGTATTTGAATATTTGAGTATTTGGGTATTTGAGTATTTGGGTATTTGAGTATTTGAATATTTGAGTATTTGGGTATTTGAGTATTTGGGTATTTGGGTATTTGAGTATTTGGGTATTTGAGAATTTGAGTATTTGGGTATTTCAGTATTTGTGTATTTCAGTATTTGGGTATTTGACTATTTGGGTATTTGAGTATTTGAGTATTTGGGTATTTGAGTATTTGGGTATTTGAGTATTTCAGTATTTGGGTATTTGAGTATTTGAGTATTTGGGTATTTCAGTATTTGTGTATTTCAGTATTTGGGTATTTGAGTATTTGAGTATTTGGGTATTTCAGTATTTGTGTATTTCAGTATTTGGGTATTTGAGTATTTCAGTATTTGGGTATTTCAGTATTTCAGTATTTGGGTATTTCAGTATTTGTGTATTTCAGTATTTGGGTATTTCAGTATTTGAGTATTTGGGTATTTCAGTATTTGGGTATTTGAGTATTTGGGTATTCGAGTATTTGAGTATTTGAGTATTTGAGCCCTAAGCCCTAAACTGTACATAATAAAACATATAATGTGTCAGTTAAAGCACTGAACAGTGTAAATATAAACCGTCAACAATGATATAAATATAAACCGTCAACAATAATATAAATATAAACTGTCAATAATAATATAAATATAAACTGTCAATAATAATATAAATATAAACTGTCAATAATAATATAAATATAAACTGTCAACAATAATATAAATATAAACTGTCAATAATAATATAAATATAAACTGTCAACAATAATATAAATATAAACTGTCAATAATAATATAAATATAAACTGTCAACAATAATATAAATATAAACTGTCAATAATAATATAAATATAAACTGTCAATAATAATATAAATATAAACTGTCAATAATAATATAAATATAAACTGTCAACAATAATATAAATATAAACTGTCAACAATAATATAAATATAAACTGTCAATAATAATATAAATATAAACTGTCAACAATAATATAAATATAAACTGTCAATAATAATATAAATATAAACTGTCAACAATAATATAAATATAAACTGTCAATAATAATATAAATATAAACTGTCAATAATAATATAAATATAAACTGTCAACAATAATATAAATATAAACTGTCAATAATAATATAAATATAAACTGTCAACAATAATATAAATATAAACTGTCAATAATAATATAAATATAAACTGTCAACAATAATATAAATATAAACTGTCAATAATAATATAAATATAAACTGTCAATAATAATATAAATATAAACTGTCAATAATAATATAAATATAAACTGTCAATAATAATATAAATATAAACTGTCAATAATAATATAAATATAAACTGTCAACAATAATATAAATATAAACTGTCAATAATAATATAAATATAAACTGTCAACAATAATATAAATATAAACTGTCAACAATAATATAAATATAAACTGTCAATAATAATATAAATATAAACTGTCAACAATAATATAAATATAAACTGTCAATAATAATATAAATATAAACTGTCAATAATAATATAAATATAAACTGTCAATAATAATATAAATATAAACTGTCAACAATAATATAAATATAAACTGTCAACAATAATATAAATATAAACTGTCAATAATAATATAAATATAAACTGTCAACAATAATATAAATATAAACTGTCAATAATAATATAAATATAAACTGTCAACAATAATATAAATATAAACTGTCCATAATAATATAAATATAAACTGTCAATAATAATATAAATATAAACTGTCAACAATAATATAAATATAAACTGTCAATAATAATATAAATATAAACTGTCACCAATAATATAAATATAAACTGTCAATAATAATATAAATATAAACTGTCAACAATAATATAAATATAAACTGTCAATAATAATATAAATATAAACTGTCAACAATAATATAAATATAAACTGTCAATAATAATATAAATATAAACTGTCAACAATAATATAAATATAAACTGTCAATAATAATATAAATATAAACTGTCAACAATAATATAAATATAAACTGTCAATAATAATATAAATATAAACTGTCAACAATAATATAAATATAAACTGTCAATAATAATATAAATATAAACTGTCAATAATAATATAAATATAAACTGTCAATAATAATATAAATATAAACTGTCAATAATAATATAAATATAAACTGTCAACAATAATATAAATATAAACTGTCAATAATAATATAAATATAAACTGTCAACAATAATATAAATATTAACTGTCAATAATAATATAAATATAAACTGTCAACAATAATATAAATATAAACTGTCAATAATAATATAAATATAAACTGTCAACAATAATATAAATATAAACTGTCAATAATAATATAAATATAAACTGTCAACAATAATATAAATATAAACTGTCAATAATAATATAAATATAAACTGTCAACAATAATATAAATATAAACTGTCAATAATAATATAAATATAAACTGTCAACAATAATATAAATATAAACTGTCAACAATAATATAAATATAAACTGTCAATAATAATATAAATATAAACTGTCAACAATAATATAAATATAAACTGTCAATAATAATATAAATATAAACTGTCAATAATAATATAAATATAAACTGTCAATAATAATATAAATATAAACTGTCAACAATAATATAAATATAAACTGTCAACAATAATATAAATATAAACTGTCAATAATAATATAAATATAAACTGTCAACAATAATATAAATATAAACTGTCAATAATAATATAAATATAAACTGTCAACAATAATATAAATATAAACTGTCAATAATAATATAAATATAAACTGTCAATAATAATATAAATATAAACTGTCAACAATAATATAAATATAAACTGTCAATAATAATATAAATATAAACTGTCAACAATAATATAAATATAAACTGTCAACAATAATATAAATATAAACTGTCAATAATAATATAAATATAAACTGTCAACAATAATATAAATATAAACTGTCAATAATAATATAAATATAAACTGTCAATAATAATATAAATATAAACTGTCAATAATAATATAAATATAAACTGTCAACAATAATATAAATATAAACTGTCAACAATAATATAAATATAAACTGTCAATAATAATATAAATATAAACTGTCAACAATAATATAAATATAAACTGTCAATAATAATATAAATATAAACTGTCAACAATAATATAAATATAAACTGTCAATAATAATATAAATATAAACTGTCAACAATAATATAAATATAAACTGTCAACAATAATATAAATATAAACTGTCAATAATAATATAAATATAAACTGTCAACAATAATATAAATATAAACTGTCAATAATAATATAAATATAAACTGTCAACAATAATATAAATATAAACTGTCAATAATAATATAAATATAAACTGTCAATAATAATATAAATATAAACTGTCAATAATAATATAAATATAAACTGTCAATAATAATATAAATATAAACTGTCAACAATAATATAAATATAAACTGTCAATAATAATATAAATATAAACTGTCAACAATAATATAAATATAAACTGTCAATAATAATATAAATATAAACTGTCAATAATAATATAAATATAAACTGTCAACAATAATATAAATATAAACTGTCAATAATAATATAAATATAAACTGTCAACAATAATATAAATATAAACTGTCAATAATAATATAAATATAAACTGTCAATAATAATATAAATATAAACTGTCAATAATAATATAAATATAAACTGTCAATAATAATATAAATATAAACTGTCAATAATAATATAAATATAAACTGTCAATAATAATATAAATATAAACTGTCAATAATAATATAAATATAAACTGTCAACAATAATATAAATATAAACTGTCAATAATAATATAAATATAAACTGTCAACAATAATATAAATATAAACTGTCAATAATAATATAAATATAAACTGTCAATAATAATATAAATATAAACTGTCAATAATAATATAAATATAAACTGTCAACAATAATATAAATATAAACTGTCAATAATAATATAAATATAAACTGTCAACAATAATATAAATATAAACTGTCAATAATAATATAAATATAAACTGTCAACAATAATATAAATATAAACTGTCAATAATAATATAAATATAAACTGTCAATAATAATATAAATATAAACTGTCAATAATAATATAAATATAAACTGTCAACAATAATATAAATATAAACTGTCAATAATAATATAAATATAAACTGTCAATAATAATATAAATATAAACTGTCAATAATAATATAAATATAAACTGTCAACAATAATATAAATATAAACTGTCAATAATAATATAAATATAAACTGTCAACAATAATATAAATATAAACTGTCAACAATAATATAAATATAAACTGTCAATAATAATATAAATATAAACTGTCAACAATAATATAAATATAAACTGTCAACAATAATATAAATATAAACTGTCAATAATAATATAAATATAAACTGTCAACAATAATATAAATATAAACTGTCAATAATAATATAAATATAAACTGTCAACAATAATATAAATATAAACTGTCAATAATAATATAAATATAAACTGTCAACAATAATATAAATATAAACTGTCAATAATAATATAAATATAAACTGTCAACAATAATATAAATATAAACTGTCAATAATAATATAAATATAAACTGTCAACAATAATATAAATATAAACTGTCAATAATAATATAAATTATACTTTAAACAAAACTCTTTCGAGGATCAAATGTTGAATTGTGATGTTTATAAAAATTAACTGAAGGTGGTTAGTGACCTCTACTGGTTTAATAATGTCACTGTATGACCCTGGTCTGAACTGTGGACCAGATAGACTCTAGATGGTCTGAACTGTGGACCAGATAGACTCTAGGTGGTCTGAACTGTGGACCAGATAGACTCTAGGTGGTCTGAACTATGGACCAGATAGACTCTAGGTGGTCTGAACTATGGACCAGATAGACTCTAGGTGGTCTGAACTATGGACCAGATAGACTCTAGGTGGTCTGAACTGTGGACCAGATAGACTCTAGATGGTCTGAACTGTGGACCAGATAGACTCTAGGTGGTCTGAACTATGGACCAGATAGACTCTAGGTGGTCTGAACTGTGGACCAGATAGACTCTAGTTGGTCTGAACTGTGGACCAGATAGACTCTAGGTGGTCTGAACTATGGACCAGATAGACTCTAGGTGGTCTGAACTATGGACCAGATAGACTCTAGGTGGTCTGAACTATGGACCAGATAGACTCTAGGTGGTCTGAACTATGGACCAGATAGACTCTAGGTGGTCTGAACTATGGACCAGATAGACTCTAGGTGGTCTGAACTGTGGACCAGATAGACTCTAGGTGGTCTGAACTATGGACCAGATAGACTCTAGGTGGTCTGAACTGTGGACCAGATAGACTCTAGGTGGTCTGAACTGTGGACCAGATAGACTCTAGATGGTCTGAACTGTGGACCAGATAGACTCTAGGTGGTCTGAACTATGGACCAGATAGACTCTAGGTGGTCTGAACTGTGGACCAGATAGACTCTAGGTGGTCTGAACTGTGGACCAGATAGACTCTAGGTGGTCTGAACTGTGGACCAGATAGACTCTAGGTGGTCTGAACTGTGGACCAGATAGACTCTAGGTGGTCTGAACTGTGGACCAGATATAGGCCGCGGGCCAGTAGGGGTTACCATACCCCCCCACACACACACAACTAAACCAAATGATGTTTTTCTGAAAGGTCTGGATCTTCTGAACACAAATATCAACGTTAACATTGAACATTTAGGAATGAAATCTATGTTATGACCCAAAAACTAATGGTTCCATAAATGCAGTTTTTCACCGATTGATGTTTTTTTCAGCTAATATTGTTATGATCCTGTTCTGGTTGAGTGAGCTGACTCCTCTCTCTCTCTCTCTCTGCCTGCAGGGACTGCATTAGGGGCGGGCCGATCTCTGAGAGCGTGGAGCCACCGGCACACCTGCAGCGCATTCTGCCTGATTAGGTGGCTTCTTAAACCACCTCCTCCTCATCTACTGTGCCAGATTGTTCTCCCGTGCTGCAACAACTTGTTCATGCTCTCAGAGATCTCCTGCCCTGTGCTCCATGAAGTTTCTTGTTGTAAGTTTTTCAGTGCCTTGTCACAGTGTTTTCAGTTGTACTTTGCTCTGTAGTTTTTCCCATGTTTCGTGGTGATTTTTAGTTAAACCTTTTAGTTGCTACTTTTCCTTTTGGAGAGTTTTTTTGTAAATAAAAGTTTTTTCATTATACTCTGCAACTGGGTCCTGGTCTCCTTAAACGGACTCGTAACAAATATGTCCAGACAAAAAGCTTCAAGTATATCTTGTCATAAACCAAATGTAAACCGAAGTGAGTGGGTACCCTGAATATTCTCTATCAATTTAAATTAGTCACTGATTTGTAGAAGGAAAAATAATAATTTTGTAACTGTTTTAATATCAATAATCCAACATCTACAAAGAACAATCACAAACACACATTAGTGAAACATTGAGTCCATATTGTTCACTTATACTGTGATGATAACTATCATTTATGTATTTAATATAATTGGACATTAAAACAAGTTTAATTTGATCAATCATGTGTATATGCAGAATAAAACAGAACACAGATAACCCAAGATGTGCACATAGAATTATTAGAATAACAAAAATCATTCAAAAATAGACTATAGTTGTATTTACCAGAGGAGATATGTTAACATTACACTGTTTGGAAACATGACAAGTCAAACCATCAATTTATTGTAAATATCTAACATATATCATAGAAGTAATATTGCAAAACTTTAGCAAATACCATATTAAAATATTTACAATTTGTGAAAAAAGTGAAACCATTAAAGTTTGTGCAAATTCAATACAAACATCATACAAATAACATTCATAAATTAAAGCTGCAAGCAGCATTGGATCGGGACCTCGACTTTACGCGTGGATTTCGTCCCATGCCATAACACGTTATAACCCTCATATCTAAAAATGAGCAAATTATACTCCATAATATGGCATTTTCATCAAAGTTTCAGTCAAAGCAGCTCCTGTGCTGGAGCCATTCACACACAGCGAACATAAGATTTTCTTTGATCCAAATTAACATGGGAGTGAATGAAGGCTGAGACCAGACATCCCCCCAAACTACTGAGTCTCATTTAAATTTTAAATTAGCTGGATCTTCCAAACCTGGTTTATATTGTTCCTAGGTAGTATGACTACATTTCTGGAAAGTTTCATTCACTTGCTGTTTATGGTTTCTAATTCCGCCACCTAGCACTTCTCCCTGATTTGGGGGAAAAATCTGGATGAGAAAAAGGAAAACTAAAATTGCCAAATCTCCCAAACCGTAAATTTGATTTCAAAAATTCTTAGTGTGGCGACTTCTGCTCATGTCACTGATTCTCACAATATGTCATATGTTGGGGAATATTAAATTTTAATTTTAATTTTTCGGCTATTGCAATTAACCGAGCCTGAGAAAAATTTCCAAACAAGTCCAGATTGCGAACTTTCTGTAGGAGACAGACCATAAGTAACAGTGTATGAATTTTTCGGACGGTTACAAGGAAACTTTTGGCGTTGGTTTCATGTCTCTAGGCCAAGCGGTTCAGATTTTAGATTTTGAAGCTTTTACTTTGAAAGGCAGATTGTGAACTTCCTGTCCAAGATAGATGGGTGGTATCACCATATGAAATGTCGGGCTGGATGAGACGCATGCGCCAGCGTGCGTCTCATCTTTCTGCGACATTCCTAAGGCTCGTTTGAGCCATTTTAGTGATTTTTCCGGAATTTTCCATGCGTTCTTTTCTCAATAAAATTAATATTATGGGATGGAATCACATTTTTTCTTCATATTTAATGGCCCGTCAGGGCCTGCCAAATTTCATTTAATTGCGAGCATGTTAAGGGGGTCATCTGCCAGTCTAAAGAGGCGTAGAGCCGAAAAGGCGTTTTTGCCCAAAAATGTCGAAAAAATGCAAATATCTATTGCGATATCTCCCAAACCGCATGTCAAATTCAAAATGTTTTGAGCTAGTTCACACCGGCTCAGTGTCCTGATCGTCACGATATATATCACATGTTGGGAGAAACTCAAATTTTAATTTTGAGTGTCGGCGGTCGCAAACGTCAGGGCTCGGAACGCAAAAACTACACGAGTTTTTAAAAAGTTATATACAACTTTTTGGATTCACCAGTTCCTCTTTAATTTGGTACCATTTTTACATCTCTGCGACAAACGCCCTATGAGGAGATAATTTTGGAGCGTTTCCATTCACGCGATCTGCTAGCTCTAAATGCATTTTTTCCCTCAAGCAATGTTGGCCGCAACTTTTGCTGTTTTTTGCATGTCTTTAAGGCACACCTTTGAAAAGTTATTAACGTTCCAATTTTTTCTCTTTTTTGGTTGCTAGTTCAAAAATTATGGGATGTCGGGAGTAATTTTTTTCATTTTATAAAATTTTTCACCAGGCTTGAGGTGCGTGCCGAGATAGCTGAGTTTTCGAGCATGTTTAGGGGGTCAAAATCCAGTTTAAAGTGACGGAGACAAAATAATAATAATAATATAAAAACGAACGAAATACAATGTTGCACACATAGTGTGCAAATGCATAGGGCCTCGACCCTGCGTGCTCGGTCCCTAATAAACAAAACATGAGCAAAAACTTAAAGTCAATACGGTTGCTGACCCGCGAGGCTACGTGTGTTCTTCCGGGTCGCTGGTGGCCAGTCTGGGAGTGTTGCGCCAGGTGGTTCCACCTCCCCAGTTAAACAAGAGCATTTCGCATCCACTTTTCATCCACTATGTCTCACGTGTGTGAAGACTGTGGCGTCCGCATGCCCGTGGAGGACGGGCATGTGAAGTGTTTAGGGGCGGATCATGCGCACTGTGCTAAAGCTGATCCGGCCTCCTGTATGAACTGTTTCATTATGCCCAGACCATTAATTGAAGCCCGTTTCCTCATGTTCAAGGATAAGAAACAGGTTGGTTAAGACAATGAACAGGGCCGTAATAAAATACTTAAGGGCCTGGGGGCAGACTGTGGGCCCCAGGGCATAAGTTCTTTATTTTCTGAGCACCCACAGGATGAGTTTGACCAGTGGGATATAGACATTCTACGATGTTCGGAAGATGATCTCCCCTTGGGCCAGGAGGAGTCATCAGTCCATGACGAGGAGGAAGCTGCTAGTAACTTTGTGTTACAATTCAAGGCACTCATAGACAGAGCCACCCAGGCTCTGGGGGCGGACTCGTGTGAGGCTAATGCACCTCCCCCATCACATTTCGATGTTGACTGTGGGAAGGGGCCCAAGACCTTTTCGGTTCCCCTCCTACCAGATGTAGAAGGTCTAATGCAGGCAGGTTTTGCAAAACCTGCAGAAGCAATTAGAACTTCAGTCAGCTGCAGGCGCTTTTCTACCATGCAGGGAGCTGTCCCTGAACGCATCGTGAGAGTTGCAGCAGCTGAGACGACACGGTGTCGCGTCTGGTGAGTGTATTGTTTCCTCTTTAACTTCGCTAGCCTAGCTTCCCTTAGCATGGCTAGTTCTTCTTCTTCCTGTATTTTCTGCTCAGTGTGTTGTATGTACAGTGAGTCCCTGCCTCCTTTACTGAGGATAGAAGTAGTTGTTGGAAGTGTAGTTTACTGTCAGGGTTGGAGGCCAGGGTTTCTGAGTTAGAAGCACGGCTCTGCAGCTTGGAGGCTAATTCTAGGCCTAGCTATAGTGAGGTAGCTGCAGGGACCGCAGGCCGTGCTAACAGCAACAGGAGTGTAGCTAGCCCCTCAGCAACCCCCGTGCAGCCGGGAGAGTCGAGGGATCAGTTTGTGACAGTACGGGGGAAGCGTGGTGCTAGACGCACAAACGTAGTGCACCAAGAGCTTCACGTCTGTAGCAGACCCCATGGCAGAACACTGGCCAAACCAGACACTCTCTTCATTGGCAGTTCTGTTCTTAGAGACGTGAAGCCCCCAGCGGTGTCTGTCAGGTGTTATCCAGGGGCCAGAGTCGGTGACATCGAAGGAAACCTTAGGCTTTTACAGCAGAGCAGGGCTAGCTTCCGCCACATCATGATCCACGCTGGTGGTAACGATGTCCGACGGAAACAATCAGAGGTTCTTAAACTGAACGTAGCATCGGTGTGTAAACTTGCTAAGTCGATGTGTAACACCGTAGCATTCTCTGGACCCCTGCCCAATTTGTCCAGTGATGAGATGTCCTCTAGGTTGTCATCATTTAACCGCTGGTTGTCTAGATGGTGCTCAGAAAACGATGTTGTTTTTATAGATAAGTGGCGTGCGTTCTGGGGAAAGCCTGGGCTCATTCGCAGAGATAGCATACATCCCACTTGGGAAGGTGCCTCTCGCTTAGCACAAAATGTGGCTGCTAAACTTAACCTGTCAAAATGACAATCCAGAGTGTGGGCCCAGGCGCAGAGTCATAGAGTAAAACACTTCTCTGTGCATCCACTTTACTCTGAGCTGTCACAAACCCACCATGTAGCAAATAATAGAAAGACTGTGTCTATTCCCTGTGTAGTTAATAATAAACCCCGTATAGTTAAAAATAAACCTAATATTAAAAAACCTATAGGAGTGAGATCAAATAATTTAATAAAAATAGTTTTAAGGAACAATCAGATTAAAAGAACACCTAACAATGTTATCCAATGTGGACTGATCAATATTAGATCTATTTCTTCCAAATCTTTGTTAATAAACGATCTAATTAGTGATTACAAAATTTATATTTTAGCTCTGACTGAAACCTGGCTGCAGCAGGATGAATATGTCGCATTAAATGAATCCACGCCACCAACTCATGTGAACTATCACACAGCCAGAACCAGTGGTGGTGGAGGAGTGGCAGTAATATCCCACTCCAGTTTAGGTCTTAGCCCTAAAATTAATCATAAAACTAATCCCACTTACCACTCCTTTGAAAGTCTAGTTTCATCCATTACTTTCCCCAACTGCAGAAACCAAAAACCAGTCCTTTTTGTCATAGTCTACCGCCCTCCTGGTCCTTATTCACAGTTTTTATTAGAAGTCTCTGACTTTCTATCCAGTGTAGTGTTGAACTGGGATAGGATTATAATAGTTGGTGATTTGAACATACATGTTGATAATAACACTGACTCTCTTAGTAATGCATTTAGTGACCTACTAGACGGATTAGGCTTTATCCAAAATGTTCATAAACCAACCCACATTCACAGACGTACTCTTGATCTGATCTTAACACTTGGTGTTGAAATTAATGACCTTGTCGTTTTTACCCATAATCCCATACTCTCAGATCACTTTTTAATGACCTTCCAGGTTTTGTTTGAGGATATTTCTACCTCAGTGATTAAAACGTAAATGAAAAGGATACTATGTGACCGTGCTGTCTCAAAGTACAAAGAGTTAATTCAGTCACTAATTGTGTCTATGTCATGTGATTATGTAAAGGACACATTTAGTCCCAGTATAAGTGATGAGTTAGTCGATAGTACCATGCTCACACTACAAACTACGTTAGATATAGTTGCCCCCCTTAAGTTAAAAACTACTAAGGTTAGATGAACCTCCCCATGGTACAACACTGACACTCGCTCCATTAAACAAACAACACGTAAATTAGAGGCAATGGAGGCGATCCAACTTAGAAGATTCTCTCAATGCCTGGAAAAATAGCTTAATAAAGTATAATCCATCTTTGCGTACAGCCAAAACTAGATATTACTCATCCATAATAGAAGAAAACCAGAATAATCCTAGATTCCTGTTCAGTACTGTAGCCAAACTGACAAACAGACACACCTCCGTGGAACCAGTTATTCCATCCACGCTCCATTCTGATGATTTCCTGCAGTTCTTTAACAATAAAATATCAACTATTAGAGACAAAATAGACACATTTCTCCCAAATATTAGATCAGAAAAACCAGTGGTTTCAAACCTAGGCCCTTTAATAAACCCCTCTGTAACACTAAATAATTTCACCACTGTAGACCAAACTGATGTCATATCTATTATCATGTCTTCCAAATCATCACCTGCCTCTTAGATCCAATTACAACTAAACTCTTTAAAGAGATTCTGCCCCTAATTATTAACACTGTCCTAAATATAATTAACACTTCATTAATTACTGGATATGTGCCACAGTCATTTAAATATGCTGTTATTAAACCAATTCTGAAAAAGCCTACCCTAGATCCTGACATTTTAGCCAATTATAGGTCTATATCCAATTTGCCCTTCCTGTCAAAGGTTTTAGAACGAGTAATAGTTAAACAGCTGTGCCAATTCCTGCAGGATAATAGTTTATTTGAACAGTTTCAGTCTGGCTTTCGTGCCCATCATAGCACTGAAACAGCGTTAGTTAAAGTTACTAATGACTTATTATTAGCCGCTGACATGGGATTAATATGGGTCCTGGTGTTATTAGACCTTAGTGCAGCCTTTGACACCATTGACCACAGTATCTTAGTGCACAGATTAGAATATGATATAGGTATTAGAGGAGCAGCCCTCTGCTGCTTTAAATCATATTTATCTAATCCATATCAATTTGTTAACATTAATCAACAATCATCGCAGTCCTCCAGAGTTAATTATGGCGTTCCTCAAGGGTCAGTCCTTGGGCCTATTTTGTTTACACTATATATGCTCCCTTTAGGTAACATCATTAGAAATCATGGCATTAATTTTCATTGTTATGCAGATGACACACAGCTATATTTATCGATTAAACCTGATCAGACCAGACAAATAGATAAACTAAGTACATGTGTCCAAGATATAAAGACTTGGATGAGTGCCAATTATCTTTTATTGAACCCTGAAAAAACTGAAGTCGTTATAATTGGTCCTAAAAATGCGAGACACTCCCTAACTGACCACATAGTTACTCTGGACAACTTAAGTGGAACACCCAGTGACACAGTTAAACATTTAGGAGTTTTATTTGATCCACATCTTTCATTCAAAGGGTCAGGGGTCAGAGGTCAGGGCACATTAACCAAACTTGCAGAACAGCCTTCTTTCACCTGCGCAACATTAGCCAAAATTAGGAATATTCTGTCTAAAACGACTGCAGAAAATTTAATTCATGCATTTGTTACATCACGATTAGATTATTGTAACTCCTTACTTGTAGCGTGTCCTAAATATTCCCTAAAAAGCTTCAACTGGTTCAAAATGCAGCAGCAAGATTATTAACAGGATCAAATAGAAGAGAACACATCACCCCTGTGCTCCAAACCCTGACCCCTAACCCTATCACCCCTGTGCTCCAAACCCTGACCTCTGACCCCGAACCCTATCACCCCTGTGCTCCAAACCCTGACCCCTGACCCCTAACCCTATCACCCCTGTGCTCCAAACCCTTCACTGGCTACCAGTTGAGTTTAGAATTAAATTTTAAATCCTCCTCCTTACATATAAAACCATTAATGGTATGGGTTAGGGTTAGGGGTCAGGGGTTAATGGTATGGGCCCCTCTTATCTTAAAGATGATCTGGTTCCGTACCAGCCCAATAGAACCCATCGTTCTCAGAATGCAGGTTTATTGAAAGTTCCAAGGGTTTGTAAAAGTACAGTAGGAGCTAGAGCCTTTAGTTACCATGGTTACTGTCTGATGGAATCATCTTCCCTTTAATATTAAAGACGTCGAAACAGTCTCCACATTTAAAATTAGGCTTAAAACATTCCTGTTTGAGAAAGACTATGGTCAGGTTAGTTAAAAATGATGTGACTCATATATCATGTATACATGGTGTATGAGTCACAGTTCAGTCTAGGCTGCCCTAGGAGTTAGAATGCTGGGGGAAGTACAGACACTGAGTTCTTTCTTCTCTTTCTTTCCCTCACACCTGTTTCTGTCATTTTTACAACATATCTTTCATACCAAGTCTGTTCAATTCAATTCAATTCAATTTCAATTCAATTTTATTTATAAAGCCCTAAATCACAACAAAGTCGTCTCAGAGGGCTTTACAAAAACATAATCAACTACAGAAATACATGAAAAGTCCCAGGCACCCCCTGTCCTTAGACCCTCCTTCTCGGCAAGAAGGAGGGTTCATGTTCATGTCTAGTCACCTGGTGTCCCCCCCCCCCCCCCCCCCCCCTCGGGGGAGTGGTGGCTCTCCTGTCAGTGTCTGCACGGGAGCCATGGACGACAGGATCTGCAGTATCTCGCCTGTGCCGACCTGTGACCCCGGACCCCCGCCCCTGCCTGTCTGGACCAGCCCCCCCTCCTGCATTTATACATGGACGTTCATCTATAGTCTGTCCGTCCATGGGAGTGGATCTCTCCTTCAATGTGGTTCTCCTCGAGATTTCTTCTTTTTCCCACTGGGTTTGGAAGTTTTTTCTTGCCGAGAAGGAGGGTCTAAGGACAGGGGATGCTTGGGACTTTTCATGTATCTCTGTAGTTGATTATGTTTTTGTAAAGCCCTCTGAGATGACTTTGTTGTGATTTAGGGCTTTATAAATAAAATTGAATTGAAATTGAATTGAATTGAATTGAACACGTAGGCTGTGCTACACTTCCGCAGTTGGATCAGTCCATTGCCGCCCTAGTGTGTCCAACAAGCACGGGGCTGGGAAGGATAACAAGTCCATCTAAAGAGCATAGAATGGTCGAGACACACTTGGCTAAGGTGCACAAACCCATTGCTATTCAGGCTCAATTGGCTAACACAATGTCCATATTGACCTTGTACAATAGGTTACTTTCACATGAGCTGGAAAATAAAAGATCTGAGCAGCTCATGGAGGAAGTACAGCTTGTCTCCTCAGTCCTGGTGCAGATTGCTAAGGAGCAAGCTGTAGTAGCTGGGCAAAGCGTGGCATTCCTCTGGGTGACCAGAAGACAGCTTTGGTTGTCCCAATCTTCGTTGCAGGCTGAGGACCAGAATAGCTTAATAAAGTTGCCGATTGAGACTCAGTCCAGGTTTGGGCCTGATGCTACCACTATGCTGTGACAGGCTCAAGAAGCACAAGGCTATGTGTGAGAGATGTTTGGAGCTTTGGCCCGGCACCACAAGGAACACGGCTTGGGCGCGGGGTCTTGGCAACCCACGCGTCCGAATCACCACCCACATGGAAACACTAGGGACTTACGGGAAACCATTGAGTCCCGGCATCGAGGCAAATGGACCAGTACAAGAGGGTTGGGATCCCAGGGCAAGGGAAAACCCAAAACCCCACAACGGTCCTGATGCCACGACAGACCCGGTGCTTTTCTCGGCCAGAAAAGCACATTGGGCTCCCTGGAGCGCTTTGGGTGCGTCTCCATGGGTCTTTTCCACCATGACTCAGGGGTACTGAGTCATGGGCGGCTGTGGCTCAGTTGGTAGAATGGGTCGCCCAATGACCGAGACGTTGGCGGTTTGCGTCCCAGCTCTGGCTGTCCACATGTCGAAGTGTCCATGGGCAAGACACTGAACCCTGACTTAGGCCCCCAGTAGGACTGACCTTAGAAACCTACTGGTGTAGTATGAGTGTGTGTGTGAATGGGTGAATGAGAGGCCAATGTAAAGCGCTTTGAGCACCATGAAGGTGGAAAAGCGCTATATAAGTGCAGTCCATTTACCATTTACTGCATCCAATTTGCCCGCCGACCTCCTACCTCTGTGACCCTGGGTGTGGTTACTCAGGTGCATCCAGACCACAGGGTGGTTCTCTAGTCAGAAATTGCTGTCCAAATGAAGAAGAAGGCCATAACAGAGGTTCCCAAGACAGACCGAAAAACAAGGTTTTACTCCCGGTACTTTCTGACCCCCAAGAAGGATGGAGGGCTTCGCTCCATCCTCGACCTGAGAAGCCTGAACGGATACCTCCATCCCCTGCGATGCAAGATGTTGACTGTTCCAAGGGTCATGGAAGCGGTGCTTTCACCTCTTCGACAGAGAGGAGTCAAAATTTTAAATTATCTAGACCACTGGCTCCTTTTCTCTGCCTCTCGGGAAGAGTGCCAGTCTCAGGTGGGGATGGTCCTGGAACATTTACAGGGGTTGGGGCTCTGTCTCAATTTCAAGAAGAGCAGGCTCCAACCTGTACAGGAAATACAGTTTCTGGGTTTGGTGCTGAACTCTCAAATATCAACACTGAAGGTATCCCAGATGAGATTGGAGACCCTGGGTGTCTGTCTTTCTCCCTTCTCCCTGGGCTCCCGCGTCACGTGGCGACAGTGTCTCAGACTGATGGGAGTCATGGCATCCATGATGCAGGCTGTCCCTTTGGCACTGCTACACATGCGACCAGTGCAGAGGTGTCTACTGCGGTTAGAGTTGGGAACCCTAAGCCACGCCAAGACCCCAGTAGTTGTTTCCGAACAACTAATGGCTGTGCTTCAATGGTGGAGACGGTGGGAGAACTTTACCAAAGGGCTTCCTTTGGGGTCAGTGATTCGCAGAGAGGTCGTGACAACGGATGCCTCCCTGACAGGCTGGGGTGCCGTGTGCAGAGGCAGAGGTGCCAGGAGGAAATGGCATGGCGTCTATATGATGCAGCACATCAATGCCCTGGAATTACGGGCGATATTCCTGGCCCTTCAACACTTTCTTCCTCAGTTAGAAGAACAGCACGTGTTAAGGATGGATGGTGTAGCCGCAGCCTTGTACATCAATTGTGAGGGCGGCTTGCATTCCTTTCACCTCAGCAGACTAGCGCACAGACTTTGGAGTTGGGCCAGTCCCAAGTTCCTGTCACTGCGGGCTATCCACGTACCAGTAGTGGGTAACGTGGCAGCCAACCTCCTATACAGGGGGGGACCAGATCCGGATGCCTGGAGGTTGCACCCTCAGGTGGTCGCGGCGATCTGGGGCCAATATGGGCAGGCAACGGCTGACCTATTTGCGTCCCGGCAGAACACCCAATGTCCCAGGTTTTTCTCTCTGGGGAGAGGCAATCCTCCTCTCGGGACCGATGCGCTAGCACACTCCTGGCCACGGGGTCTGCTTTACGCATTTCCACTATTCAGCCTCCTTCTGACTCTGTTACACAGGATCTGAGTGGAGGAAGTGAGAGTAGTCCAGGTGGCCCCTCTCTGGCCCCACATGACTTGGTTTTCAGAAATCCCACCTCTTCTGGATGGGTCTCCGTAAGTACTACCGGCACACATAGACCTTCTGTCGCAATGCTCGGGAACTCGGTATCATCCATTTCCTCAGGGCCTGAGGCTCTGGGCCTGGCCCCTGAGACATCCGAGCTGCTAGCCATGGGCTTTTCAGACTCTGTGATACAGACCATGAAAGGGGCACGGGCTCCATCCACATGCTCTCAATATGCACACAGATGGAAAGCATTCAGAAAGTGTTGTGCGCAAAAAGGGTTTGACCCTCTGAGATGTGGAGCCCCAGAGTTACTCTTGCTCCTGCAAGAGCTCTTGGATGCCGGCAGGTCGCCATCTACTCTGAGGGGTATGGTGGCAGCTATTAAAGCAGCCTGTGTTGGTCGATACCACTTGACTGAGGAGGTGTAGCCCCTAGTCACATGGTTCCTCAAGGGAGCTCGGAGGCTCAGAGGAGGAGGAAAGAAGTCACTCCTCCCATCCTGGGACCTAAACTTGGTCCTTCGAGCAATGGGGAAGCCCCCCTTCGAGCCTTTGGAAATGGTAGACCTGAAGTGGGTTTCCCTGAAACTGGCCCTTTTGCTTGCCTCGGTATCGTCAAGAAGGGTCGGAGAGCTCCATGCACTTTCAGTACATGAAGACCTCTGCCGGTTCCTGCCCGAAGGCACAGGCGTAATTCTGCGGCGGAATCCTGCCTTTATCCCTAAAATCATTTCAGGTCAGACGTCCGACCTTGGGTTTGTCCTTCGGTCGTTCTCTCTGGCAGAAGGGCAGACTGACATGGTGCCCCCACTGCCACTAATCTGTCCAGTCAGAGCCCTGGAAGTGTATCTGACTCGGACTAGGGACCTTAGAGCCACAGACCAGCTTTTTGTCTGCTTTGGGAAAGAGAAGCTGGGACAACCTCTCTCTAAAGCTCGTCTGTCACATTGGATTGTGGACGCTGTCCTCGAGGTCTATAGGATTGAAGGGAAGCAGATCCCTGGCCACGTTAGAGCCCATTTGACACGGGGTATGGCGGCATCGTGGGCCCTGTGGCGTGGTGCCTCACTGGCAGACATCTGTGAGGCAGCCACTTGGTCAGCACCCTCCACATTCGCCCACTTCTACCAACTGAATGTGGCGGGAGGAACGTCTTTTGGAGAAAGAGTTCTTGGTGTGGCAGAACTGCACTCCTGAGCATTATTGCATGCTTTGTGAGTGTCGCAGCATAGCTGGCAGATCGGAGCCCTTGCGTCTTGCGGGGCCTCTTAGTGGATCTCAGCATTTCTGCAGCAGAAATGTTCTGGCAGAACATGCTCTCTTAGACCTGATGGATATACTTTGGATAACCTACACTGTGTCTTGCAGGATGGTTAGCTCTTGCACCTTGGCGTCTGGTGGGGTAGCAAACCCAGAGCACCACTACCCTGTGTCTGGCGGGAGTGGATGCTTGTATATACTTTCTTTTATATAAAAAAACCCCAGAAAAATAAATAAATAAAAAATGAGGGGTGTTTTCATTTTTATTTTGGTGACGGGGACATCTCATTCGAATAGCACCCTGCTTATCCCTGAGCGGTGTGTCTTATAGAGTCCCGTACATATGGAATATGTAATTGGATGGAGGGATAGTCTCGATACGATAGAGAACGTTTTGGTTACAGTATGTAACCTTGGTTCTCTGAGTGAAGAGACTATCTCTCCAACTCAGAGTCCGCCCAGGGATTCGTTCCATCAAAAATTATTCAATGTGCTCAGGGCACACAGCTGCATTTATAGAGAAATCAGCCACCTTACAGGTGGTGTGTCTTAAAGAAATTATCCACGTCACCTGACCCATGTGGGGTCAAGTCCCGTACATATGGAATAACTGGGTGGAGAGATAGTCTCTTCACTCAGAGAACCAAGGTTACATACTGTAACCGAAATGTTCTGCTGCTGTTGGAGCTACACTGAGCCTTTGTGGAATATATATATATATATATATATATATATATATATATATATATATATATATATATATATATATATATATATATATATATATACGCGTAAAGGACGGAGCCACCACTGTCCCACCAGTCCAACAGAAGTGCAACAGGAAATGACAAAAAAAGGAGAAGAAGCCATCACTCCACCAGCACCAATAAAATCATGCCGACGAAACCCCACCAACCCTCTGAATTTGTGAAAAAAAAGCCACCCCGAAAAAATCCCATTCCATCACCACCCCAACGATGCACACGCCCCGCCCACCCTAGGAAGATCACGAAAAGTCATCAAAGTCAATGGTCCCTGGATCTACACCAAACGTCTGTCAACAAACACCACTGAAGGTGAAAGTGACAAAACACACCCAATGGTATGAAAATGACCCACATGTCTGGTTAATTTAAATGGTTTAATGTTTAATGTTCAGTCAGTGAAGACACATTTACCCACTGACACCAATACATTACATCTGTTTATAAAACTGAAAACATGTTTATACGAAAGGTGTATACTTTCATCATTTTAAAGGGTTTAGGGGGTAGTATTGGGGGTTTAGGGGTAGAATTGGGCGTTTAGGGGGTAGTATTGGGGGTTTAGGGGTAGAATTGGGGGTTTAGGGGGTAGCATCGGGGGTTTAGGGGGTAGTATCGGGGGTTTAGGGGGTAGTTTTGGAGGTTTAGGGGGTAGCATTGGGGGATTAGGGGTAGTATTGGGGGTTTAGGGCGTAGCATCGGGGGTTTAGGGGGTAGCATCGGGGGTTTAGGGGGTAGTATTGGGGGTTTAGGGGGTAGGATCGGGGGTTTAGGGGGTAGTATTGGGGGTAGTATCGGGGGTTTAGGGGGTAGTATTAGGGGATTAGGGGTAGAATTGGGGGTTCAGGGGGTAGTATTGGGGGTTTAGGGGATAGTTTTGGAGGTTTAGGGGGTAGCATTGGGGGATTAGGGGTAGAATTGGGGGTTCAGGGGGTAGTATTAGGGGTTTAGGGGTTATATACAGTGAGAGTAAAAAGTATTTGATCCCTTGCTGATTTTGTTGGTTTGCCCACTAATAAAGACATGATCAATCTATACTTTTAATGGTAGATGTATTCTAACATGAAGAGACAGAATATCAAAACGAAAATCCAGAAAATAACTTGAAGGAATATATATGAATTTATTTGTATTTCATTGAGGGAAATAAGTATTTGATCCTCTAGTATGCATTAGGAGTTCTGGCTTTCACAGACCAGTTACACACTCCCAATCAACTTGTTACCTCAATTGAAGACACCTGTTGTAAATAATCACCTGTATAAAAGACACCTGTTCACAGAATCAGACAATCAGACAGATTCCAAACTCTCCAGCATGGGTAAGACTAAAGAACTCTCTCAGGACCTCAGAGACAGGATTGTTGACCTGCACAAATCTGGAATGGGCTACAAAAACATTAGCAAGATGCTGGGTATTAAAGTAACAACCATTGGTGCAATTGTGAGAAAATTTAAGGAGTATAACATGACCATCAATAGACCTCGGTCTGGTGCTCCACAGAAGATTTCACCTCGTGGGGTGGCAATGATCATGAGGACAGTGAGAAATCGGCCTGCAACCACACAGCGGGAGTTAGTGAATGACCTCAAGGCAGCTGGGACCACAGTCACCAGGAAAACAATTGGCAACACTTTGCGCCGCAATGGATTAAAATCCTGCAGTGCCCGAAAGGTACCCCTGCTTAAGAAGGCACATGTGGTGGCTCGCCTAAAGTATGCCAATGATCACCTCAAAGATGCACAAAGTGATTGGGAGAAGGTTCTGTGGTCAGACGAGACCGAAATTGAACTATTTGGCCTAAACTCTACTCGTCATGTGTGGAGGAAGAAAAATGCTGCCTATGATCCCAGGAACACTGTGCCCACCGTCAAGCATGGTGGTGGAAACATTATGTTTTGGGGGTGTTTCTCTGCCAAAGGCACAGGGCTACTTCATCGCATCAGTGGGAAGATGGATGGAGCCATGTACCGAGCAGTCCTGAGGGACAACCTCCTCCCCTCTGCTAGGAAGCTGAAAATGGGCCGTGGCTGGGTCTTCCAACATGACAACGACCCGAAGCATACAGCAAAGGCAACAAAGGACTGGCTCAAGAAGAACCATATTAAGGTCATGGAGTGGCCCAGCCAGTCTCCGGACCTCAATCCAATCGAAAATCTATGGAGAGAGCTGAAGGTCCAAGTTGCCAAGCGACAGCCCACCAACCTTAATGATTTAGAGAGGATCTGCAAAGAAGAGTGGGCCAAAATTCCCCCTGATATGTGTGCTCACCTTGTGGTTAACTACAACAAGCGTTTGACCGCTGTGCTTGCAAACAAAGGCTTTACCACCAAGTATTAAGTGCTTTCGGATAGAGGGATCAAATACTTATTTCCCTCAATGAAAAACAAATGAATTAAAATAAATTCTTTGAAGTTATTTTCTGGATTTTCATTTTGATAATCTGTCTCTTCATGTTAGAATACATCTACCATTAAAAGTATAGATTGATCATGTCTTTATTAGTGGGCAAACCAACAAAATCAGCAAGGGATCAAATACTTTTTACTCTCACTGTATATATATATATACCTGGGCGGTGTCTCCTTCAGACTCGGGTCCTCTACCAGAGGCCTGGGAGCCTGAAGGTTCTGTGCAGGATTTTAGCTGTTCCTAGCAATATCTGATGTTGTTCCTGGTATCTGCTGGAGACATTTTCCCAGCTTGGGGGTCACTGCCCCTCGTGCCCCCATCACTACTGGTACCACTGTTGCCTTCACATATACACATATATATATATATATATAATATTATGATTATTATTGTTGTCATCCATGTTGTCTTTTCAGTGACACTGAGCTGATGTCTTGTTGTATTGTTAAGAAAAAAATTTATTGATTGATTGAATTTATTAGACCATTCTTGAGATAAAACATGTAACAGCAACCAGTGCCATAAAACATATAAAATAACAAAATAGTCAGGGATAACACAAAAAAGCCCTAAGGCTTATTTCCATTGTGGTCCCTATAGTGCAGGAGACAGGGGCTAGTGGCAGCAGTTCATGCATTCATTACATACATACATTCTCACATACCTACACACACATACTCAAATCATTCCATAGAAATCAGTAAAAGACACAATTACAGTTTCAAATGTATGAGATTTACACCAGGTGCCAGTAGACTAAGATTGCTGTTTAAACCATCTTTTCAAGTTTTGTTTGAAACTGCCTATACTTCTAATGGCTTTAATTGGACCAGGTAACCTGTTCCACAGAATAGTCCCAGCATAAGAAAAAGACTCTTTACCCATGTTGGTTTTAACTCTGGGTGGCACCAAGTCTGTTATGCTTCCCCTAGTGGAATAGCAGTGAACCTCATTCACTCTATTGAAATAATTTCTAAAATAAATAGGTACCTCCCCATACACAATTCGATGCACCATACATAACTGCATTTGAGACACACGGTCAGCCACCTTCAGCCATCCCACCTCCTCATAGTGGATGGCTCAAGGTGGGTTCTCATGGGAAGGTCCAAAACAAGTCTAATTAACTTGTTTTGAGAAGTCTGTAGTCTATGCTTCACATTCATTGACACACCATTGTACCATGAGCCACATGCATAATCAAAGAACGGCTGAATTAATGCTCCTGACAGAATTACCATTGTTTGTTTATCTAGGTATTTTGAAATTCTGGCCAGAAAACGGACTCTATGATTTATCTTGCCAAGTGCCTTCTGTGCTTGGCCTATGCCACTTAAGTTGGAGTCTAACACACAGCCGAGGTAACTGACTGATTCCTTTGCTATGATTTCAGAATCACCAACCAAAACTTTAAACTTAGAGGCTTTGTTCAATCTAATCTTGGATCCAAACAAAATGGATTCTGTCTTTCCTACATGAAGTGATAGTCTGTTGTCAGACATCCACCTGCTAACATTTAGAAGTTCTGCACTGAGTGTTTGTTCAATGATATTTTTATCTTTATGAGAAACAACCAGTGCAGAATCATCTGCATATAAAAATAGATTAGATGAGCAGACAGCCTTCAAGTCATTAATGTATAAAAGAAAAAGAAGTGGACCCAACACACTCCCTTGAGGAACACCACAATCAATGCCTAGAGGTTGGGACATTTTTCCCCCAATGTCCACCACTTGTGTTCTATTCCCCAAGTAGGAGCCCACCCATTTCACAGCTAAATCCCTAAAACCCATAGCTTTCAATTTATACAACAAGACACCATGGTCCACTGTGTCAAATGCCTTCTGTAAGTCAAGCATCACCATACCACAGAACTTCCCATTATCTATTTCCTTCTTAATAAAATCAGTTAAAAAGAGTAGGCATGAGTCAGTAGAGTGACATTTACGGAAACCAGACTGAAATTCATAAAGTATGTTTTTAGATGAAAGATAATCATTAATTTGTTCAAAAATGATTTTTTCAATTATCTTTGACAGACAACTGAGGATTGAAACTGGTCTGTAATTGCCTGGGTCCTGTTTACACCCTTTTTTATATAGTGGAATTACTCTGGCCACTTTGAGGTCGTTTGGAAACTGCCCTTGTTCTATAGACCTATTTACAATGTGAGTAATGGACGGGCTGAAGATCTCAGCAGAATCCCTTAAGAATCTGGATGGGACAGCATCTAAACCTGTGGCTTTATAAATATCAAGTCTTTGCAGCTTCTGACACACCATTGCCTCTGACACCTTTTGAAAACAGCAGCTTCCAGGCTGTACCCCTAATTGAGAGTAATAGTCCCGCACAAAACTTTCCCCATATTGACCAGTTTGGCTAGGAAGTTTTCCCACCAACTCCCTGGCAACAGATGAAAAATATTCATTAAAACCAGTTGCTACTATTGTCTTATCAGAAGAAATTGTGCCCCCAAGGCTTAGAGTGATATTGGAGGTTTTAGTTTTTAACCTTTTACTGTAACCCAAATGTTTGAGGGACTTCCAGAGCTT
>CM035798.1:5911602-5979102 GCA_020466265.1 Siphamia tubifer | reverse complement strand
GTTTGATGTTCTTAAAGCGTTCTGCTTCCATGATGTAGTCAATTTGGTTTCTGCATATGTCACCAGGACTTTTCCATGTACACTCAACAAAAATATAAACACAACACTTTTGTTTTTGCTCCCATTTTTCACGAGATGGACTTAAAGATCTAAAATTCATTCCAGATCCACAATATTACCATTTCTCTCAAACATTGTTCACAAATCTGTCTAAATGTGTGATAGTGAGCACTTGTGCTTTGCTGAGATAATCCATCCCACCTCACAGGTGTGCCACATCAAGATGCTGATCTGACATCATGATTAGTGCACAGGTGTGCCTTATACTGCCCACAATAAAAGGCCACTCTGAAATGTGCAGTTTTGTCTCACAGCAAAATGCCACAGATGTCACAAGCATTGAGGGAGCGTGCAGTTGTCATGCTGACAGCAGGAATGTCAACCACATCTGTTGCTCGTGCATTGAATGTTCATTTCTCCACCATAAGCCGTCTCCAAAGACGTTTCAGGGAATATGGCGGTACATCCAACCGGCCTCACAACCGCAGACCACGTGTGACCACACCAGCCCAGGACCTCCACATCCAGCAGGTTCACCTCCAAGATGGTCTGAGACCAGCCACTCAGACAGCTGCTGAAACAATTGGTTTGCATAACCAAACAATTTCTGCACAAACTGTCAGAAACCGTCTCAGGGAAGCTCAACTGCATGCTCGTCGTCCTCATCGGGGTCTTAACCTGACTCCAGATCGTCGCCGTAACAGACTTGAGTGGGCAAATGCTCACATTCGATGGTGTCTGGCACGTTGGAGAGGTGTTCTCTTCACGGATGAATGTGGGTTTACATTGTTCAGGGCAGATGGCAGACAGCGTGTGTGGCGTCGTGTGGGTGAGCGCTTTGCTGATGTCAATGTTGTGGATGGAGTGGCCCATGGTGGTGGTGGGGTTATGGTATGGGCAGGTATCTGTTATGGACCAAGAACACAGGTGCATTTTATCGATGGCATTTTGAATGTACAGAGATACCGTGATGAGATCCTGAGGCCCATTGTTGTGCCATACATCCATGAACATCACCTCATGTTTCAGTAAGATAACACACGGCCCCATGTTACAAGGATCTGTACACAATTCTTGGAAGCTGAAAATGTCCCAGTTCTTGCATGGCCAGCATACTCACCGGACATGTCACCCATTGAGCATGTTTGGGATGTGCTTGACCGGCGTATTCGACAGCGTGTACCAGTTCCCACTAATATCCAGCAACTTGGCACAGCCATTGAAGAGGAGTGGACCAACATTCCACAGGACACAATTGACAATCTGATAAACTCTATGTGAAGAAGATGTGTTGCACTGCATGAGGCAAATGGTGGTCACACCAGATACTGACTGGTTCTGAGTCCCCAGACCCCCAATAAAGCAAAACAAATGCACATTTCAGGGTGGCCTTTTATTGTGGGCAGTATAAGGCACACCTGTGCACTAATCATGATGTCAGATCAGCATCTTGATGTGGCACACCTGTGAGGTGGGATGGATTATCTCAGCAAAGCACAAGTGCTCCCTATCACACATTTAGACAGATTTGTGAACAATGTTTGAGAGAAATGGTAATATTGTGGATCTGGAATAAATTTTAGATGTTTGAGTCCATCTCATGAAAAATGGGAGCAAAAACAAAAGTGTTGCGTTTATATTTTTGTTGAGTGTATATAACTTCCTGTTTGGATGTTGGAAGAAAGTGTTTGAAATTATAAGGTTGTTTTCAATGTAGAACTGAATGAGCCTCTCGCCTCGGTCATTCTTCTCTCCAAGGCCGTATCGACCTGTCGTGGTGCCATGTTTTTCCGCTCCCACTTTAGCATTCATGTCTCCTATGGCCACAAGTATGTTGCTGGATTTTACTTGTTTGAGTACTTGTCCGACCTCCCCGTAGAATTGCTCTATCTTTTCTTCTGAGTGATCTTGTGTTGGAGCATACGTTTGTAGTACTACTATGTTAAAAGGTTTTGCTCGTATCTTCATGAGGATTATCTGTTTGTTTACCATCCAATATCCCATAATGTGTAACCCGTATCTGTCTGTCTTGTTTTGGCTATCCCCAGTACATCAAGGTCTAGATCAGAAGCCTCCTGAAGGAGGTTCTCTAGTTTACCAGATTTGTAAAGGGGCCTTACATTCCATGTACCAAATATTAGGGTTTTCTTCCTCATTTTGAAGTAGGCTTCTTCAGGTTCTGGCCTTCATGATGGATTTGAGTCACCACCGTCATTTTGTCCTTCCTCTAATCCAAGGTGATCCCCCTCTTCCCTGTCGCTGAAAACAGGATCAATCGCAGGGGTCCCAACTCTATCCTGTATAGGTGTTTGTGTCGTTCCGTTTTCCATGGTTAGCTGTTGCGGACTGTGGTGAATACGTTGGAAGGGTCCGGTCTTTTCCACGGTGGAGGCCACTACTCAGTTGCCTTCTATGAGGCACCTCATGTGTTCCACGTACTTCACTGTTCCACCTTGAAGCCGTTGACTTTCAGTTCTTCCACCTTCATTGCTGTCACAGTCTCCATGCACTGGAGGGTAGACATCGCTCATCCCATTCCAGGATTCACTCATGTAGTTTTGCCAGTCAGTCAAGACTGTTGCTCGGGGTGTGGGCACTGCCGTGCACTAGCAGTTCCGAGGAGCCATACATGAGCTAGGCAGCCCAGTGAGAACCAATGGCTTAGCTCTTCCTTTGGGGGAAGTGGCTACCATTACCAGAGGTACTATTTCTCCCGACCTACCCTACACCCCGAGTATAAAGTACAAATATTTATATAAATATAAAAAGTATAAAGTACAAATACATATATATTTATATAAATGAGTATAAAATAAAGTTTCCGGAAAAATATATACTCAAGTCCACCCTGAGCCTATTTTCAGAGAAAAACGCCTAAAAAAACATACCCAAAGTAAATGAAGAATTGCTCCACAATCCTAAGGTTTATATGGATGTTCTTTGTATCTATGGACATCTACAGGCTTCACCCAATCTATTCCCATTGTCTAAAATAGTGTAGCTACTACTATGACTGAATAAACTGGAATAAACTAAAAGATAAAATAGAATTTTTTTGATCTCGCCTGAATTTATTATTTTTTTGACAAAAGAAAACACCCTGCTAACAATGATTCCATGAATATAGACACTATTGATCACCTTCAGTAACTCCTTTCCAACACAGGAACAAAAGTTGATAGAATTAGAGCAAAGGACAAAGCCTCCAGAAAGGTTTAAGTCAAGATAACACCAGGCGGACAGTGTATTTGGCACAGTTTGGCACACTGTTGTACCAAACTGTGCCAAATGCATTATTTTAATTTTCTAGTAAAATCTGTTTGGAAAATACAACTCATATCCATTACAGAAGTCTATTACTGTCTATTGGAGCTTTTAGAAATGAAATTTACCTTGTGTTTCATCAACTTCTACCTTTGTGCACAACTAAAATGAATAAAACCATATAAACATGGATTATTTTGTCTCCAAATGGAGTAGTTTTATTAAGAACTTACTCCAAACAATATAATAATATATCAATAATAATAATACTAATACACTTTAATAAAAATCAAATATAAAGTTGAACAAATGTGCAAAAATATATGATAAATTCAATTGGAATAAATATAAATATCAAAATTAGTGCAAATTTACTAAACAAAATAACTAATACAAACGTTCAAAACACAAACAATTGCAATAAAGTCCAAAAATGTCCATGTGTTATCATCAGGTGGGGGCTGGTTTATCATTAGGTTGGGGGGGCTGGCAGCAGACTGAACTGGTCCATGTTTTCTCCAAAAAGCAGTTTTATTTGTGTCAAATAAGGCTGTCATCCTCCGACCTATGAAAAATGAAGACAATCATGATTTGAGACTTTTTCCTTCTCATGAAATGATAGAATGTTATTTATTTTTGACAGAGAAAGTGAATAAATCCTCAAACAATCATTGATTAATTATAAACGTATCTACTTATGTGTAAAAATAACAATAAAATGAGAAATGAGACTGAAAAAATACTACTATAGTCAAAAGTGTTTGCATGTGTATAGTATAAAATGTAGTATTATTGTTATTATTATTACTATTAGTTTGTAAAAACAGATATCAGTAAGATACAACAACTTACTGGGTAGATGTTCATCCTGTTTTGAGTTCATATCCACAGTCAGATCTCAGTCAGATGTTGAACATTCAGCTGCTTCTCTGTTGTTTACATGTTAGCACGCGGCTAACATGCTAGCTTCACAAAGCTTACCACAGTCAGTAACATTCAGGAAAATACACTGTCACTCACTGTTACTCACTAAAACTCTCTAAAATGACTTAAAACTACGAGTAAAGTCGGGAAATATAACTATAACCGGCACACCGAGGTGTAGCACTCTGCTCTACTCTGCCGTAGCGTGTGTGCCCCAGGCTCGGTCCCGTGCATGCGCCCGACGTGCGCAAAGATGCCAACCTTTCACCTTTTACGCATGCATTTCCTGTCCAGAGGGAAATGTAGTTCATGGAATGTGAGGTGTCATTAGATTCAGGAGAATCTCCTCTTTCAAACGCCTACAAACATGGCCGCCTTATCGCTCGCCAGAACAAGATATAAATGAATTAACAGCGCGTATCGGCGATTAAAAATAACTTATATTTCACCACACACACATTAAAGATCATATTTAAAGGTAACTTTTATCACTAAAATACACTTTATATGTATTTTTATGAACATTAGGGTCTTAACTTTGAGCAAAAGTTGAAACAAATTTCCATTGTCCAGGTTTATTATATGTTAATAATTAATGAAAAATTACACAATTTTCTCGGCCCACCCGTGGGCCGATCGGGCTAAAGGAGTTAAAAAATCTACTTAAGTACAGTAATGAAGTACTTTTACTGAGTTACTTCCACCTCTAGTATTTTCTGTTTACTTGTCAAAGTTTGACACACTAACAGGTTTTTCTGAGAAAACTTTACGTACTAAAGTTCAGTAGTAGTTTTTCTGTTTGTAAAGTAGAACACAGTAACTGACTGACTGTGTTTTCACTCCAGTATGTGTTCAGACGCAATACCCGGAGACGTTTGTTATAATCTCTGGGGACTTTAATCACGTTTCCCTGGACTCTGCTCTGCCGGCTCTGTATCAATATGTGGACTGTTCCACAGGGAAAAACAGGACTATTGACCTGTTATATTCCAATGTCATGGATGCTTATTCGGCCACACCCCTTCCTCCCCTGGGGTTGTCAGACCACATCCTCATCCACCTGCAGCCCAAATATATACCACTGGTGAGGAGGCAGCCCATCGCTACACGCACCGTGAGAAAATGGAGCCCAGAGGCCGAGGAGGCTCTCAGGGATTGCTTCAGCTGCACTGACTGGAACATACTGCTCCACCCTCATGGAGAGGACATCGAAGGGGCTACACAATGCCTGAATGATTATATTAACTTCTGTACAGACACTGTTGTGCCTGTCAGAATAGTGCATTGCTGTGCAAATAATAAGCCCTGGATCACCAGGGAGGTGAAAGTGGTCCTTAACGGGAGCTCCACAGGGCACTGTATTGTCCCCCATCCTCTTCACCTTGTATACTGCCGATTTCCAGCACAACTCAGGGCTCTGCCATGTGCAGAGGTATTCTGACGATACAGTAGTTGTGGCATGTGTCAAGGGAGAGGAGGAGGGGGAGTACAGGGCCCTGGTGAGTGACTTTGAGGGGTGGTGCCAGAAGAACCAGCTGCTCCTGAACACCGTAAAAACCAAGGAGATGGTGCTGGACTTCAGGCACCAGCCTCCTACCCCACACCCTATTTACATTCAGAGGGAGGCTATTGAGGTGGTGCCATCCTACAAATTCCTGGGATTAGTCTTGGACAATAAACTGGACTGGGCACTGAACACCAACCACATCCACAAGAAGGCCCAGAGCAGGTTCTACTTACTGCGTAGACTGGCATCATTTATCATCTGCAAGAAATTACTACAGATGTTTTATAACTCTGTGGTGGCCAGCGTGGTCTTCTATGCCGTGATCTGCTGGGGGGCCAGCTGCACTAAACAGAACATTCAGTGCCTGAATAAGTGGATCAAGAAGGCAGGATCAGTGGTGGGACTGAGGCTGGACTCTGTGGAGGAGGTGACAGACCACCGAACACTGTCCATACTCAGGTCCATCCTGAACAACACAAACAACCCCCTGAACTGGGTGTTTGAGCAGCAGAGGAGCACTGTCACCAACAGGAGGCGCTCACTCAGATGCTCTACCACCAGATTTTTAAATTCATTTGTCTCTCGAGCAATCAGGCTGAGTAACTCTTTAAATAGAAGGGGAGGTGGGGGGAGACATGAGGTATTTTTAGGATATGGAATCTTTTCTATATCACGTTTTTAGCTTTTCAATTTTTTTTACCATATTTGATTTGATTTGAATGATTTATTTCGAACATGTGCAGAGTGCAACAATAATCAATACAACAATAATAATAATAACAATGACATGTCTGAAAAGGAGTAGGATGAAGCATAAGTTTATTTAATTCTACCCCTTCTTCACTTCCCCAATAACCTAAATTCATCTTATAGTAATATAGTGCATAGTACAAAAAATTATGATAATAATAAAAATAATAACAATAATAACAATAACAATAATAAATAACTTAAGTACTAAACATATACATATATACAAAAACAAAAAAAACAAAAACAAATGAGCTGATAGGAAAGTAGGTAACAAATAGTTTTTTTGTTGTTTATTGTTTTCTTTTTTCCTCCCTTCCTCCTTCTTCTTTTCCCTTTCTTTTTTCCCCCCCTTTTCTAATTTGTCTGCATTTTGTTCTTATTTTTTAATTTTATTTATTTGATTTTATTTTTCTATTCATTCACTTATTTTATTCATGTATTTATTTATTTTTTATATCTTTTAACCCCACAGAGGGGGAGTCAACATTGTTTCAGATCAGTACATATTCCAGTCTTGCAGACATATACTAGACTATTTAGTGCATGTGTGTGACCATCATCGGTCCTCCCCGAAAGCTGAGCAGACATCCCCCATTAGAACTCTCCCTTACAAGCCAGTGAGGGCAGTGCTACACCTCAGTGATGTGTGGAGGAAACAAAGACTGGACAGGACGAACGGGGACAGAAACCAACAGGCGGTGCTATTGTAATTAAAGACTGTAAGGTGATGTGTTATTCCCAACCACCAACTGTCCATCAATAAAAACAAATAAATAAATAAGTAGTCTTCACCGTGGATAGTCTTTGTCCTGATAGTACGTAATAGAATGCAATGTAATAGAATAGGCCAGAAGAGGACACCAGTGCAGAAGAAAATGAGTTTTGGGTAGAGATTGTGGAGAGATTCCCAGCACATTCTGGGGGGTCCCATCATTCGTTGAAATGGGAGTCAGTAGTAGCTGGCGAGACCCGATCAAACATGCAAGTGTGAAGGACCCCGAAGCCCAGAACAGCAATCACGACAAGGCAGGGCCAAGTCAACAGGGCAACCCCCACCTCAGGCCGCAGGAGCTACAGGACGCCACTCCCAGAGAGCCACCGGGGCCACTGTGAACGACACAAACCCGGAGAACAAGAGGGAGCAGCTACAGACCCCCCCCCAGCGCACCAAGACCGACCCAGGGGGCCCGGGGCACGATGACCTACCCGCCACCCCAACCCCACTAACTCCACTTCCTTAAATTTTAAACTTAATAATAGCTTTTTTAATGTTAATTTATTGTAATGGTTTTTATCTTAGTGCTATTTACATATCATATACATCTAGTATCTATTTATGTATTTAAGTACAATTGTATTTTTGTTGTGTGTGGAGCGGTGACTACTTTGAATTTCCCCATGGGAATTAATAAAGTCTATCTTTATCTTATTGCATTTTTTTAAATATAAGTCACATGACATCAAATGTCCTATAGAAGTGAAAATGTGTTCTTTGTGCCCACAGCTGTTGTGACTGGATACCTCCATTGGTAAGTGTGTCTAACAGTTATTATCACATTATTTATCCATATTTTAATGGAATGAGCAGCTGTTACTTGTGTCTTTATCCTTTTGATTATCAGGTGCCATTTGTCACAGCTGTTTGAAAATGACAGACACTTCTCTCACTTGTCGAACTTGGAGAAGGAAATGGCTTTTCGGACAGAAATGGTATGCAGTTTATTTAATTTTTTTTTTTTATGAAGCATTAATGAGTTGTTTTGAAGGTCATACCAGTTCATAGTTGTTTCACATTTCAGTCACCAACTTACTCAGATTATTGGGAAAATTCAAAAGATGTGTACAGACTTGATCCAATATTTGATATTAGATTAAGATACAGTTTGACTAAAGAGAAGAATGGAGAGCACACAAATAATGATTCATATCTAAAATGTGTACCTGTTTACTTCCATATTTTGTTGTTGCTGCCTTGTTTATGCTATGAAAACTTCCAAGCCTTGTTTCAAAATAGAAAAGGCAACTTTTTTACAGTTAAATATTGGAATTGTAGTCATGATATAAGCAAGAATTTTGAAAAAATATTACAACATGAATTAACAACATAACAAATTCCCTTTGTGTTTAAAGACTGGGTATAATTTTTCTTTATTTCTGTATTTATTTGCTTCTCTATTGGCCTTGGTTTGACATTCATGTTTTTTTGTTCCTTTTTATATTGACAACTAGAGCTGGGCAAAAAATCAATTTAGATTTAAAATCGAGTTTTATGACAAAATCGATTCATATTTTAGGAAAATCATGCAATCCGATTCCCCTTCACACGCAATTTTTTTCCTCGCAAAAAGAAAACCATGAACCAGGCTGCTTTCCGTAGTTGCACATCTGAAGCGAAAGCAGAGACTAGCGCTGCCAGCACTTCTTCAAAATGTTCAACAAACACTGACTGAAAGCTTTTCTCGCGGCACACCTTATGATAAACATGGAGCCAGAGTCCTGCACGGTTCTGATTTTGACATACCGCAACCGCCCGTACCCGTCATGTTTAAACTCTGACCCGTTTTCCGACGAAAAAAAAAAAATCCGCACCCGAACAACCGCTATAAATGAACCCGATATCCGAACCGAACCCGTATCCGACACAGCACAACATTTTTAACCCGTTTCGTGAAAATTTGCGGTTCACCCACTGGTACCCGAACCCGTGCAGGACTGCATGGAGCACGATGTGGAGCGATAACAGACACAATAACATCATATATCCAAAATATTGGTAACATGTTCAGGTTTATTGAAGTAGTTTGATTGATAATAAGGTTTTGTTTTATTTTGTCCTTACAAAGTAAAAATGTTACTAGTTTTATTTTTATCTTACTTTTGCACTACTACGTTTTTTACAATGTTTTTCATATGAGTATTAATGTATATTGTTTTAGTTGTTAAAATATTTTAAGCTTTCTTTTTTCCAACAAAATGTATCTTTTACACTATTTTTTTTGCACAGTTTTTCCTGTAACAGTGGTGGATATGTCTGGACTTACTACAGTTCATGTAGACAAAGTCTCAGGTTGTAGTTGCACCTTTTGCACAAATGATTTATTATTTACACTTATTTGTAGAAGTATTTTTGTTTTACATGTTATTTAATTAAAAAAGAAGACGAAAGAAACCATGTTTCTAGTGTTTTCATTTTCATTTAGCCCACGTGGGAAAAAATCGTTTCGTGAATCAAGTTTTTTGGGAAAAAATCTGAGATTTTTTTAAAAGAGAAAATCGCCCAGCCCTATTGACAACCATATATTTATTGTTGTGTATACGTTGTCTTGTGTTGTCAGGGCCTGTACTACTCCTACTACAAGACCATTATAGAGGCTCCTTCTTTCCTGGATGGACTCCATATGGTGATGAATGATCAACTCACAGAGTACCCTTTGGTTATTAACACACTGAAGAGATTCAACCTTTATCCAGAGGTAACAGACATTTTTACTCATTCCACCAAAACCATTTGTTTCTAGTGGGAATAATTCCATCATAACACAAATTAAATAAAGGTAGGCTAGGACATGTTGGAAAATGGTTCCTGACAGCGATATTTTACACACCAAGGGCGTAATGATGATGTTGATATTACTGGGGACATAGTTTGACGACTTTCTCGCAAGAGACAGCAAAAATAAATAAATAAATAAATAACAATGTGCCTAAAAGAGATTAAATAATGTCCCGTTTTGTTCAAATAAAAACTAAGAGTCATTTAGCAACCAGGCTGTCTCCACCAATGACGCGCTGTTTTTGACAGATGGAACTGAGGAGGTGAAAAAATGACCTTTTGTTTCCCCAGTGTCATGTAATTTCCCATTCAAAATTGGTATGGATATTTTAGAAACATCCAAATATTGGACTGGAGACGTCCATAATGTCCTTACACAATTTAACACCTATGATACACACCCATGCCTCTTCGTTAGCCCACCCCTCAAAACCAAGCCTTAGACACTTGGACATGTGGACAGCCAGAGCCAGGACGAGAACCGCCAACTCTTCAGTCATTAGACGACCTGCTCTAGGACACCAATCAGAGGCCTCATTTCTTGTCCTCTGACATAGCCAAGACATTGTCTGTGGTGGGTTAAAATTTTTGGGAGCTTCGCACAAGTTCTCTGCAACGGGAGGCTAAAGTCTCTGCGACGGTGGACTTAAGTCTCTGCGACGATGGTCTGAAGTGTCTGCGACGGTGGGCTGAAGTGTCTGCGATGGTGGGCTAAAGTGTCTGCGACGGTGGGCTAAAGTGTCTGCGACGGTGGGCTCAAGTCTCTGCGACGGGGGGCTCAAGTCTCTGCGACGGGGGGCTCAAGTCTCTGCGACGGGGGGCTCAAGTCTCTGCGACGGGGGGCTCAAGTCTCTGCGACGGGGGGCTCAAGTCTCTGCGACGGTGGACTTAAGTGTCTGCGACGGTGGCCTAAAGTCTGCGACATATGTGCAACTGTTTGCAGACGACTTTGCTTCTGAACATAAATGGTCTTTTAGGCAGGGTGGTCTTACAGTGACGGTCTGTGCTCCACAGGTGGTCCTGGCCAGCTGGTACCGTATCTACACTAGTGTCATGGGCTTCCTTGGGATTCCAACAAAAATGTGCTGGTCGATCAACAGAGGAGAAGGCCTGACTCCTGTGGACAGCTGTGAAGGTACGAACCGTCACCATGGATTATGTTGACAGACAAAAACTGCTCTGGGAGATTTCAGTTGAGACCTGGACCTACACTAATAAGTGGAGTCTAACCCTTCACAAATGTACTTTAGCTTTAAAATGCACCTAGAATTAGCTCTGCCAAGGAGGTTATGTTTTCCCTGGAGGTGCTTTGTCTGTCTGTCTCTCAGTATCATTACTCAAAACGTTATAGATGGATTTTGATCAAATGTTCAGGATGTGTTAAGAGTGTCACAATGAACAAATTATTACATTTTGGTGGTGATCCAGAAGCGATCCTGGATTCTGGATCACTGTGAAATCTATTCTCCATTTACTGCAATGTAAAATATCACAGTGATCCAGAATCTAGGATCTCTTCTTGTGACACTCCCAACACATCCTGAAAATGTTATCACAATCCATCTATAACTTTTTGGATAATGCTGCAGACAGACAGACAGACAGACAGACAGACAGACAGACTCCAGTGAAAACATAACCTCCTTGGTGAACCTCTCCTGATTCAGAAAGGGGAGGTCTGCCTTGGCGGAGGTTTGGACTTTTGAAAGAAAGAATAAAAAAGTAATCAAACACTTTATTTACTGAATAAACAACAATATTACAAATCACACAACATGTTAATGTCCCTGCAGTTCATCTCATCTTCTGTAAAAAACAAGTAAGGCTTTTAATTTTGAAATGGTAATAATGCAGCCAACACTATATTTATTAAACAGTCCAGGTGGAAACGGCTGCAATGTTGAACAGATTTAACAACAGTAGTGTTGTGTTGAAGTCACTCCCACAGCGTGTCTCACTTTCAGGTGGTCGTTCATGGTAGTGGTTGAATTATGCTATGCTAGCTTTACTGGCCACAGGTTGCATTCCACTTCATTTTGGTCCATCAATATAAAGGACTATACAGAACTTCTGCTAATTTGCTGCATTGTTAACTATCACATGCTACAAAACGTCTGTTATAGTTTACTGTATATACTGTATATACTATATACTGTATATACTGTATATACGGTATATACTGTATACTGTATATACTGTATATATGGTATATACTGTATATACTGTATATACAGTATACAGTATATACTGTATATACAGTATACTGTATATACGGTATATACTGTATACTGTATATACTGTATATATGGTATATACGGTATATACTGTATACTGTATATACGGTATATACTGTATACTGTATATACTGTATATATGGTATATACTGTATATACTGTATATACTGTATATACGGTATATACTATATACTGTATATACGGTATATACGGTATATACTGTATACTGTATATACTGTATATACGGTATATACTGTATACTGTATATACTGTATATATGGTATATACTGTATATACTGTATATACGGTATATACTATATACTGTATATACTGTATATACGGTATATACTATATACTGTATATACGGTATATACTGTATACTGTATATACTGTATATACTGTATACTGTATATACAGATCACAAATATTCGAAACATTGTGTCCCATCCCTAGTTTGCATTCTTTTTCTCGTTTAGAATAGCGCCCACATTTTTGTGAGTATCGGAGTATTTTCACAGTCAATATTTGAGATCCTCAGACTTGGCTATGGTGTAAGACAGCTGTCGATAAATTTGTGTCCACAGATTGGATACCCATGCTTATTTATCAAAAACTTTAAGTACGACTTCAAAAATTACAAGTACGACTTACAGCTAATCTATGACATCACACAAGTGACATCACTGTCAAAATATGTCATCACCGCATCCACAGGTTTTACTGGTTGAGGAAAGAATCAGGCCGTAACGTGAACCCTGTTTTCATTTCATCTCACTCCCACGTCTGTGAACTATGAAATACAGTGGTACCTCTACTTACAAAAGACCCAGCTAACGAAAAATCCAACTTACAAAAAAACTTTACCTCAATTTTTCGTCTCTGAATACGTAAGAATATTATCTTTATGAAAGGAAACTGAAACCTCTGAGACATAAATACAGTACTGTATTTACAGTACTGTATTTACAGTACTGTATTTACAGTACTGTATTTACAGTACTGTATTTACAGTACTATACGTAACTATGTAATGTATCTAAATACGTTACATACTGTACGTATCATCCCATTGACTATGAGGGAGCTACCCATGATGCTTTTGGTGACCTTTGACCCTCATTCATCACAGAGCGGCTGCTGTGTCTCCATGGTAACACACACACTTTAACGCTCATTTCTCCACCTAGACCAGCGCTGTTAGTATCAACAGTTGAGCCCAACGGTGCAGAAGAGTATATGACCCACACACTATCATCAGCTTAAACACAATTGGTCAAAACTTGGACTCCTCAAGCCCGGAAATGTGGACAGTAGTGAAAAGGTAGTAAATTCAACCTAAGAGTATCTGTAGGAACCCTGTTAGAGGAGTGCTGTGTGTTTGTGTCATTAGTGTAGTGTGTACATGTCACAGTACAGATTCCAATCACAATCTCTACTTGGAAAATCGCCAATTCTGCTAGAAAAGAATGCAATCGTCATCTCCCCTAGGACAGTTTCCAATTGTACTGGGACAATCTCTAATTCACGAAGAGAAAGTTTAATAATTGAATTAAAGGTCGTGAAGATAGTCACAAAAGAAAATGTTCACACCATAAAGGTGAGAATAGAACTGTGAAATGAAGTGGAACACCTCAAGAAGGTCTGAGGGATATAATTAGAAAACTAATTATAACCTGAAGTGTAAAATTGATTAATATTGTGATTTATATGAGTACTATGAACATTATAAAATCATCTGATGTTAAAAAAAGACGTGTGGAAGAATATAAAATTAATGTGTGTTCTTGTCATTTATTTTGTCCACTATTATTGAATTCTGTAAATGTGTTATAATGTTAAATGCAATTATTGTTACTAGGGATACTTTTCATATTTTAACAGTTCCCTTTTGTACAAAATTCAGTTTCTATCTCACCTATAGGACAGTTGACACTTCTCCTATAGGTGAGATAGACAGTAAGACTGTATTAATTAGTACTTCAATCTGACCATTACTACTAACAGAATAGTGAATTCTACTGAATAGGTAGGTTTCAGTCATGTGACTATGATGGTGTCACGATTTCAGCTGGAGGGCAGGAAGTAACCATGGAGACTGTCGCTATGGAGGAAACCATTGAAGAGAGTGTTTATTGTATGGATTTAGATCCAGTGTCCAGTGATACATACAGTTAATAAAAAATGACCTGAATCTGATGAAAATGAATGAGTTCTGGACAAAGATTTACCAACAATCTGTGGATATTAACTACTACACCACCCTAACACCCTACTACACCACCCTAACACCATACTACACCACCCTAACACCCTACTACACCACCCTAACACCCTACTACACCACCCTAACACCCTACTACACCACCCTAACACCCTACTACACAACCCTAACACCCTAATACACCACCCTAACACCCTACTACACCACCCTAACACCCTACTACACCACCCTAACACCCTACTACACCACCCTAACACCCTACTACACCACCCTAACACCATACTACACCACCCTAACACCATACTACACCACCCTAACACCCTACTACACCACCCTAACACCCTACTACACAACCCTAACACCCTACTACACCACCCTAACACCCTACTACACCACCCTAACACCCTACTACACCACCCTAACACCCTACTACACCACCCTAACACCCTACTACACCACCCTAACACCCTACTACACCACCCTAACACCCTACTACACCACCCTAACACCCTACTACACCACCCTAACACCCTACTACACCACCCTAACACCCTACTACACAACCCTAACACCCTAATACACCACCCTAACACCATACTACGCCACCCTAACACCCTACTACGCCACCCTAACACCCTACTACGCCACCCTAACACCATACTACGCCACCCTAACACCCTACTACGCCACCCTAACACCCTACTACGCCACCCTAACACCCTACTACACCACCCTAACACCCTACTACACCACCCTAACACCCTACTACACCACCCTAACACCCTACTACACCACCCTAACACCCTACTACGCCACCCTAACACCCTACTACGCCACCCTAACACCCTACTACGCCACCCTAACACCCTACTACGCCACCCTAACACCATACTACACCACCCTAACACCATACTACACCACCCTAACACCATACTACACCACCCTAACACCATACTACACCACCCTAACACCGTACTACACCACCCTAACACAGTACTACACCACCCTAACACCATACTACACCACCCTAACACCATACTACACCACCCTAACACCATACTACACCACCCTAACACCCTACTACGCCACCCTAACACCCTACTACGCCACCCTAACACCCTACTACGCCACCCTAACACCCTACTACGCCACCCTAACACCATACTACGCCACCCTAACACCCTACTACGCCACCCTAACACCATACTACGCCACCCTAACACCCTACTACGCCACCCTAACATCCTACTACGCCACCCTAACACCCTACTACGCCACCCTAACACCCTACTACGCCACCCTAACACCATACTACACCACCCTAACACCCTACTACACCACCCTAACACCCTACTACACCACCCTAACACCCTACTACACCACCCTAACACCCTACTACACCACCCTAACACCATACTACACCACCCTAACACCCTACTACACCACCCTAACACCCTACTACACCACCCTAACACCCTACTACGCCACCCTAACACCCTACTACGCCACCCTAACACCCTACTACGCCACCCTAACACCCTACTACGCCACCCTAACACCCTACTACGCCACCCTAACACCCTACTACGCCACCCTAACACCCTACTACGCCACCCTAACACCCTACTACGCCACCCTAACACCCTACTACGCCACCCTAACACCATACTACGCCACCCTAACACCATACTACGCCACCCTAACACCCTACTACGCCACCCTAACAACATACTACGCCACCCTAACACCATACTACGCCACCCTAACACCCTACTACGCCACCCTAACACCATACTACGCCACCCTAACACCCTACTACGCCACCCTAACACCCTACTACGCCACCCTAACACCCTACTACGCCACCCTAACACCATACTACACCACCCTAACACCCTACTACACCACCCTAACACCCTACTACACCACCCTAACACCATACTACACCACCCTAACACCATACTACACCACCCTAACACCCTACTACACCACCCTAACACCATACTACACCGCCCTAACACCATACTACACCGCCCTAACATCCTACTGCACCGCCCTAACATCCTACTGCACCGCCCTAACATCCTACTACACCGCCCTAACACCCTACTACACCGCCCTAACACCCTACTACACCGCCCTAACACCCTACTACACCACCCTAACACCCTACTACACCACCCTAACACCCTACTACACCACCATAACACCCTGCTACACCGCCCTAACACTCTACTACACACCGCCCTAACATCCTACTACACCGCCCTAACATCCTACTACACCGCCCTAACACCCTACTACACCGCCCTAACACCCTACTACACCGCCCTAACATCCTACTACACCGCCCTAACAATAACATCCTACTCCACCACCCTAACACTAACATCCTACTCCACCACCCTAACACTAACATCCTACTACACCACCCTAACACCCTACTACACCGCCCTAACACCCTACTACACCGCCCTAACATCCTACTCCACCACCCTAACACCCTACTACACCGCCCTAACATCCTACTACACCACCCTAACACTAACATCCTACTACACCACCCTAACACTAACATCCTACTACACCACCCTAACACTAACATCCTACTACACCGCCCTAACACTAACATCCTACTACACCGCCCTAACACCCTACTACACCGCCCTAACACCCTACTACACCGCCCTAACAATAACATCCTACTCCACCACCCTAACACTAACATCCTACTACACCACCCTAACACTAACATCCTACTACACCACCCTATCACTAACATCCAACTACACCACCCTAACACTAACATCTAACAGACACGGGCATTAGCATTAGCATTAGACTCTGCTCCTCCTGACTGCAAACACAGATTTAAAATCCACTTTTTACTGTTTTTCGGTGAGTTTTTTTTTCCTTTTCTCACCTTTGTGAATGACAATCTTTGGTATTTAAAAAAAAACACCTTTCCTTCCCTTGGGTCAGAACGATTGTTGCAGCCGTAAACTACACAAAACAAATACATTTTCCCAATGGAAAACTCACTGGGCTCCATCTGAAAATGGCGCTCTGACTATAACAATGGGATATCATGTGAAACCAACCTTTTCCATCTCTACTGTGGCATACACGCTGTTTACATGAGTCTTAGGCAAGCTGCCTTGCACAAAAGCTACCAGACAGAAAGCACAGAGCAATTCCTGCAACTGTTACACACTGTATTTGTGACAAACAGAATAGGAAGTAGAGCGCAAGGAGAGTTTTATATTGAAAGAATCATTCATGAATATAAGCTGCCATTCCTTTCTTTACATGCTCACACAGTAGTAAAACAGTTGTGAGTACTGTAAACACATGTAATAGAGTACTGTAAACACATGTAATAGAGTACTGTAAACACATGTAATAGAGTACTGTAAACACATGTAATAGAGTACTGTAAACACATGTAATAGAGTACTGTAAACACATGTAATAGAGTACTGTAAACACATGTAATAGAGTACTGTAAACACATGTAATAGAGTACTGTAAACACATGTAATAGAGTACTGTAAACACATGTAATAGAGTACTGTAAACACATGTAATAGAGTACTGTAAACACATGTAATAGTTAGGTTAGAGTAGAGACGAAATGTTTTGATGCTGCTTGAAATTAAGCTTCATTTGGTTTGTCAGTTCACAGAACCTTTGAACCATTTTCACATTGGTATTTCTCAACAAAAGCCGTTAATATAAATTGGGGAAGTTGAGTTTGTATATTAATACTAGTTGTAGGATGTGGTATCCATGTGTAGATTCATAGCCAGTGTTTTGTGGTGAACCCACCGCCTCGTCCCTTCTTTGGAAGTATAAAGTTGATCCTGTATTGATCACACCACTGTGTGAATGGAACAACCTGACCTTTGAACTGGTACTGGTCTGTTTGACAAAGGCTTTTTATGATCAGGGTTCCTGCGGGGTCGAAAAAAAGTCTCAAATTCAGAAACTTAAATTTTAGTTCTTAAAATAAACACCCATGTTTTCATCCCAGGTCTAAATTATAATTGACTTAAGTCGTACTTTTTTTTTTACGTCCCCTCCGTCCATTCTGAGAGAAGTGTGTGTAGAAGAAAAAAGTACCTTTAGCCAGACATGTTTTACATGTCCCCCTCTGTGACTCTACAGCCCCCCCCCCCTTCTGTCCAGACTTTACAACCCCCCCTCTGTCCAGACTCTACACGCCCCCCCCCCCCCCCCGTCCAGACTCTACAGCCCCCCCCCCCCCCTGTCCAGACTTTACAACCCCCCCACTGCCCAGACTTTACAACCCCCCCCACTGCCCAGACTCTACAGCCCCCCCCCCTCTGTCCAGAATTGACAACCCCCCTTATGTCCAGACTTAACAGCCCCCCCCCACTGTCTGCATGTGAGGTTCCTCTTTCAGGTATTTTGTCAGAAAGACCACAAGACCGAATGGTGATGTCCAAAAGCAGATGGGGGGATGCCCCCCCCCCCCCCCCCCCCCACCAGCATATATACATGTATATATAGATAAATGTGTCGTGTCCAGTCATGGTGGTGTTACCCCTGATGTTACACTACAACATCCCACCCCATTAGTAATAAGAACAAGTGTTGTACTTACAGCGAACATGGATGAAGGCTAATGACAGGTTAGCATGTAGCCTGGTGTTATTTTGAAAATATATACAATATAATATACACTGAATAAAGCAAACTATCTCTTTTCTCAGTTTCTTCTTTCTAGTGATAGACACAAGTATCAGACAAAACAAGTCAGGAGTCACTTCATCAAACCTTGGTCATTGGAACAGACTTCCACAACTCACTTTAACCTGTGGCACAACTGGCTTCAAACAGAAACTGAGGAAGGATTGTTTAGATGGGGTACAATTCTAGTAGTTTATATATTTTAACTGTTATGTTAGTTTATTGATTTTTGATTGACTTGGTATGAAATTTAAAATTGCCTGTATTCATTTATTCGGACAATTGATTATTTTTGCTTAATTATATGTATGTAAGTTAGTAAAGCCAGATGTAGTTATTTATTTTCATTTAATATTTTATTAGTTTTCATTTAGGATAATTTGTCTTGTTTATTGTTTATTGTAATTGTTAGCTTCTTTTTTATATTATTTTTTATGTTCCTTATTATTAATTATTATTACTATTATTTTAGTTGTTGTTTGAGTTTTGTACTGTGGGACCCCAGGAAGAATAGTTGCTGCTGAGACAGTAGCTAATGGGATCTGAAATAAATAAATAAGAACAAGAGCAGAAGGTTAAAGGTCAACAAACACCTGCTACATGTAGAACAACACCCACACACACAACATTATAAGACAGAATATTAATTATTTAGACCCTTTGTCTTTATATTGAGACCAGACCATGTGTTTCTAGAACAGTTTAAGTCTATAATAATAATAATAATAATAATACCTCTAAGTTATATAGCATTTTTGGACACTCAAATATGCTTTACATAACAGACAACAAGCAATGCATTCATTTTTTTTTTAAATAAGATGAAATAAAATATAAATAAATGAATGAAATAAAATGGATCCATATCCATGGATATTCAGACACTGCTTCTATTGAGTTTCCAGACTATTCTAAAGTTTCACTCCACATACAGACAAACAAAAATGTTTACCGGTGGTTTTAAATATAGGTAACATGAACACTCCATGTCCTCTCAGTTTATGGCTGCTCTCTGGATTTATGAAGTAACTTTCAAGTGTGTACCTGGTCTAGAAGTGCAGAAAAGTCAACAGTGCTGCAGCTCTACACCCCAGTCTCACATGTGAACAGCCAGAGCTGGGATGTGAACTGCCAACCTCTCGGTCATTGGGCGACCAGGCTCACCTCTAGCATCATAAGAGTTTACAAGATGAGGATAACAACAGAGGGTTGACATCTGAGTTGACTGTGTTCATGTGTGTAGTTTGTGTGCATTTACTGACCAGTATGTTTGTGTGGATGTGTTGTAGGCATGGGTGACCCTGCATATTTCTATGTGACCTGCGTATTCCTACTGAACGGTGTGATGTTGAGCCTGTTCTTCATTTATGGTGCCTACCTCAGGTAAGTGTTTTCCACTAAACTTCTGCAATATTCACATCCATCAAATGTCTTAATGGAATGGTATAAAACAGAATATGCTTTTCTGTCATCACACAGCTTCTGTCTAACACTGATGGTACATGTACAACTAATAACATAATAAAATACAGACAGAGTTAAAAGAATATATATGTGTATATATATATATATATATATATATATATATATATACATGTGTGTATATTAGAGCTGGGCAAAAAATCGATTTAGATTTAAAATAGAGTTTTATGACAAAATCGATTCATATTTTAGGAAAATCATGCAATCCGATTCCCCTTCACACGCAATTTTTTTCCTCGCAAAAAGAAAACCATGAACCAGGCTGCTTTCCGTAGTTGCACATCTGAAGCGAAAGCAGAGACTAGCGCTGCCAGCACTTCTTCAAAATGTTCAACAAACACTGACTGAAAGCTTTTCTCGCGGCACACCTTATGATAAACATGGAGCCAGAGTCCTGCACGGTTCTGATTTTGACATACCGCAACCGCCCGTACCCGTCATGTTTAAACTCTGACCCGTTTTCCGACGAAAAAAAAAAAATCCGCACCCGAACAACCGCTATAAATGAACCCGATATCCGAACCGAACCCGTATCCGACACAGCACAACATTTTTAACCCGTTTCGTGAAAATTTGCGGTTCACCCACTGGTACCCGAACCCGTGCAGGACTGCATGGAGCACGATGTGGAGCGATAACAGACACAATAACATCATATATCCAAAATATTGGTAACATGTTCAGGTTTATTGAAGTAGTTTGATTGATAATAAGGTTTTGTTTTATTTTGTCCTTACAAAGTAAAAATGTTACTAGTTTTATTTTTATCTTACTTTTGCACTACTACGTTTTTTACAATGTTTTTCATATGAGTATTAATGTATATTGTTTTAGTTGTTAAAATATTTTAAGCTTTCTTTTTTCCAACAAAATGTATCTTTTACACTATTTTTTTTGCACAGTTTTTCCTGTAACAGTGGTGGATATGTCTGGACTTACTACAGTTCATGTAGACAAAGTCTCAGGTTGTAGTTGCACCTTTTGCACAACTGATTTATTATTTACACTTATTTGTAGAAGTATTTTTGTTTTACATGTTATTTAATTAAAAAAGAAGATGAAAGAAACCACGTTTCTAGTGTTTTCATTTTCATTTAGCCCACGTGGGAAAAAATTGTATCGTGAATCGAGTTTTTTGGGAAAAAATTGGAGATTTTTTTAAAAGAGAAAATCGCCCAGCCCTAGTGTGTATATATATATATATATATATATATATATATATATATATATGCGTATATTAGGGCATTAACAACTTCAGTTTTTTTTCAAATCGACTGATACATCAATAAAGTCTAAGTCGAGTTGAGGGGTTGTGATGACGTCATCACATTGTCAGCTGAGAAACGACACAGACAAAAAAACCAAAACAAAAACCACAGACACACGTCTGTCCATCAATGAGCAACTTATATTAAAGTTCAGTGTAACGTAACAATGTCCACTGACACAAACAGCATTTTAACAACAACAAAACAAAGGCTAACGTTAGCATCAGTAGGTGAACATATGTCTGCATTTGGTCTGGACCCACGGCTCTAAAACTGGACTGTCTACACGTCTGTCACACGTCCTCACTTTTTATATTACATGTAAAATGTTTAAGACCAACAAGAGGAACATAACACTGTCCATATCATGTGTTTGGAGGAAAAAAAGAGTGTGTTGTCTGGGCTGCTTATCACACAGGTTAGCTAATGCTGCTCATATCACTAACATTAGCTGATACCTCTTCAGATGGACATGCGTATTTTTTTTCATTTAAGTATTTCCACACATGCATGTGTGTCTGTCACTCTTGTTTTGTTAGCCCACCACAACTGTCTTACCTGCAGGTTTATGTCTGATCTGTGTTTTTGTGCCGAGAGAGAGAGAATAACATGTGACTTGTTGACAAATTGGAGTCGACTTGTGCTACTTAAGTCGACATGTCGACTAGTCCACATTTCAGTTAATGCCCTAGTGTGTGTGTGTGTGATTGTGATTGATTGTGCTTGCGTGCGTGTGCGTGTGTGTGCGTGTGCGTGCATGCGTGTAATATATAGTAGGTCGACCTAAAGCACCACCCAGAAAGCTGCAGGTCAAACAGGTGATGGACACAGGGTGGTGAAGGTAACAGGACTGAGCTAATGCTAGGTTATGTCCATGTCCGTTTGTGGTTTAAAAAAAGTGGTCCCCAACCCCCGGGCTGCGGACCGGTACCTGTCCGTGGATCAATTGGTACCGGGCCGCTGACTGCCTAATAATTAATTATTTATTTCTCTTGTATTTATTATCAGAGTCTGAACAATCTTTTATTTTGAAAAATGACCGTATTCTCTCGGTTACACCTCTGTCACATGAATGCCAGAAATGTAACCCACATGTGAGCAGAAAAGTTTCTTTAGGAAGAGGAAAAGGCCACTGAAGAGACAGAAGAGCCTCCAACTGCCAAAGAAGGGAATATTTTAACAGACAATACCAGGAGTTGGACTGGTAATATGGATTTATGGTGACAGGTGATTCCCACAGACCAAGTGCACTCTGTATAATTTGTGGCGACTCATATAAACAATCTATGTAAACCTTCCCACCCCCGGTCCGTGGTAAAATTGCCAAACATTGACTGGCCCGCGGTAATGAAAAGGTTGGGGACCACTGGTTTAAAACACGTGTTTTTAATTCTGCATTTCCACTTCACAGCTACACACCTCGTGACTGAACTTCCCTAAAAACTGTGACCTTTGGTTACTCCAGAGAAAAAAAAAGGAAACAAGACATAGCCCTTGAATACTTCCTGACTTTGCACAGTTGGTGTGTCCAGTGGTGTCATCCATGAGTTTCCAGACTGACTCAGTTTTAGAACTAGTGTTACATTTACACTTACATGTAGTAGATCCTTCTGAAATTTGAGTGCAAAGTCTCCTGACCACTTGGTTGAGTTAATACAGCTTTAAACTGATGGGACAGACATCAGTAAATACTAAATTCTTTCTTCTCTTTCTCTCTCTCACACCTGTTTTTGTCATTTTTATAACATATCTTTCATACCAAGTCTGTTCATGACTAGTCACCTGGTGTCCCCTTTCCCCCCTCCCCCCCTGGGGGGAGTGGTGGCTCTCCTGACAGTGTCTGCACGGGAGCCATGGACGACAGGATCTGCAGTATCTCGCCTGTGCTGACCTGTGACCCCGGACCCCCGCCCCTGCCTGTCTGGACCAGCCCCCCCTCCTTCATTTATAAATGGACGTTCATCTATAGTCTGTCCGTCCATGGGAGTGGATCTGTCCTTCAATGTGGTTCTACCCAAGATTTATTTTTTCCCACTGGGTTTGGAAGTTTTTTCTTGCCGAGAAGGAGGGTCTAAGGACAGGGGGAGGGTCTAAGGACAGGGGGAGGGTCTAAGGACAGGGGATGCCTGGGACTTTTCATGTATCTCTGTAGTTGATTGTGTTTTTGTAAAACCCTGTGAGACGACTTTGTTGTGATTTAGGGCTTTATAAATAAAATTGAATTGAATTAAATGAGAAACTATGACAGCACTGTCTCCACTGCTGTCATAGCTCCAATGTACAGCCTCCCATATACTACACACACACACACACACACACACCACCCTGTTAACTACCGCACCACCCTGTTAACTACCGCACCACCCTGTTAACTACCGCACCACCCTGTTAACTACTGCACCACCCTGTTAACTACAGCACCATCCTGTTAACTATTGCACCACCCTGTTAACTACAGCACCATCCTGTTAACTATTGCACCACCCTGTTAACCACTGCACCACCCTGTTAACCACTGCACCACCCTGTTATGCACTGCACCACCCTGTTATCCACTGCACCCCTGTTAACTACCGCACCACCCTGTTAACTACCGCACCACCCTGTTAACTACCGCACCACCCTGTTAACCACCGCACCACCCTGTTAACCACTGCACCACCCTGTTAACCACTGCACCACCCTGTTATGCACTGCACCACCCTGTTATCCACTGCACCCCTGTTAACTACCGCACCACCCTGTTATCCACTGCACCACCCTGTTATCCACTGCACCACCCTGTTATCCACTGCACCACTCTGTTATCCACTGCACCACCCTGTTATCCACTGCACCCCTGTTAACCACCGCACCACCCTGTTAACTACCGCACCACCCTGTTAACTACCGCACCACCCTGTTAACTACCGCACCACCCTGTTAACTACCGCACCACCCTGTTAACTACCGCACCACCCTGTTAACCACTGCACCACACTGTTAACTACTGCACCACCCTGTTATCCACTGCACCACCCTGTTAACCACTGCACCACCCTGTTAACCACTGCACCACCATGTTAACTACCGCACACCCTGTTAACTACCGCACCACCCTGTTAACTACCGCACCACCCTGTTAACTACCGCACCACCCTGTTAACCACTGCACCACACTGTTAACTACTGCACCACCCTGTTATCCACTGCACCACCCTGTTAACCACTGCACCACCCTGTTAACCACTGCACCACCATGTTAACTACCGCACACCCTGTTAACTACCGCACCACCCTGTTAACTACCGCACCACCCTGTTAACCACTGCACCACACTGTTAACCACTGCACCACCATGTTAACCACTGCACCACCATGTTATCCACTGCACCACCCTGTTAACCACTGCACCACCCTGTTAACCACTGCATCACCCTGTTAACTACTGCACCACCCTGTTATCCACTGCACCATATACACAGCTACACTGTAGCTGTATATATATATATATATATATATATATATATGTATATGTAAAGAGGCCCTCAATGTCCTCTACCGTGCCATCAGTGGCATGCAATCCACACACCCGGAGGGAGTCTTCATTGTTGCTGGAGATTTTAACCAGGCCAACATGAAGACCGTACTCCCAAACTTTTATCAGCATGTGGATTTTGCCACGAGAGGGGAAAATACACTCGATCTGGTATATACTAACCTCAAGAATGCATTCAGAGCAGCACCCCGCCCCCACCTTGGCTCCTCAGACCATCTCTCTGTTATGCTAATTCCTGAATACCAGCCCTTGCTCACCAGAGAAAAGCCTGCTGTGAAGAAGGTGAGTGTGTGTCCTGAGGGAGCCATGTCTGCACTGAAGGACTGCTTTGAGTGCACTGAGTGTACTGAAGAGGCTGCAACAGACAACCAGAACACTGGTGTGGGTGAGTACGCTGCATCTGTGCTCAGTTACATACAGTGGTGCATGGAGAAGGTCACAGTCACCAGTACTATTGTCACTCGGGCCAACCAGAAGCCTTGGATGACCAAGGAGGTGCGGGATAGACTAAAGGAGTGTAATGCTGCATTTAAATCTTCTGATACGACGGCACTCAGATCAGCGAGAGCGAATCTGAACCGTGCCATCAGAGAAGCAAAACGCGCCTACAGTCAGACGATACAAGGCTTCTTCCAGGACCCCAAAAAAAACAGACAACTGTGGCAGGGCATCCAGACTGTCACGGACCATAAAGCCACACCCACACCCTGTCAGGATGACATCGGCTTTCTAAATGAGCTGAACAGCTTCGGAAGGTTTGAGGCTTTGAATAACGGACATGCAAGGAAAGCCACCCTCCACCCCAACGAACAGGCACTCAGGCTCGAAACCACTGCAGTGCGGAGAGTCCTGAGGAAGGTCGACCCACGGAAGGCTGCAGGCCCTGATAACATCCCAGGACGGCTGATCAAGGAATGTGCAGACCAGCTGGCCCAAGTGCTCACAGACATCTTTAACACCTCACTGAACCAGGCTGTCGTCCCCCCATGTTTCAAGTCATCCACAATAATCCCAGTGCCCAAGAAACCAGCCATCACATGCCTTAACGACCTTCGCCCCGTTGCACTTAAACCCATCATCATGAAGTGCTCCGAGAGGGTCGTTAAGGACCACATCATCTCCATACTCCCCCCATCATCCGACCCTCACCAATATGCGTACCAGCCAAATCGCTCCACTGAGGATACCATCTCCACTGCTCTCCACCTGAGCCTGGAGCACCTGGAGGAGAGGAACACCCAAGTACGGATGCTGTTCTTGGACTTCAGCTCAGCATTCAACACAATCATACCCCAGGACCTGGTTGGCAAATTGGAGCCCCTGGGTCTCAGAACATCCCTCTGCAACTGGTTGCTGGACTTCAATTCAATTCAATTTTATTTATAAAGCCCTAAATCACAACAAAGTCGTCTCAGAGGGCTTTACAAAAACACAATCAACTACAGAGGTACATGAAAAAGTCCCAGGCATCCCCTGTCCTTAGACCCTCCTTCTCGGCAAGAAAAAACTTCCAAACCCAGTGGGAAAAAGAATAAATCTCGAGGAGAACCACATTGAAGGACAGATCCACTCCCATGGACGGACAGACTATAGATGAACGTCCATGTATAAATGCAGGAAGGGGGGCTGGTCCAGACAGGCAGGGGCAGTGGTCCGGGGTCACAGGTCGGCACAGGCGAGATACTGCAGCAGACACTGTTGGGAAAACCACCACTCCCCCGGGGGGGGGGGGGGGGGGGGGGGACACCAGGTGACTACTCATGAACAAACTTGGTATGAAAGATAGGTTATAAAAATGACAGAAACAGGTGTGAGAGAGAGAAAGAGAAGAAAGAACTCAGTGTCTGTACTTCCCCAGCATTCTAACTCCTAGGGCAGTCTAAACTGAACTGTGACTCCTACACCACATGATTTTTTAACTAACCTGATCATAGGCTTTCTCGAACAGGAATGTTTTAAGCCTAATTTTAAATGTAGAGACTGTGTCGGCGTCTTTAATATTAAAGGGAAGCTGATTCCATAAGACAGGGGCCTGATAACTAAAGGCTCTAGCTCCTACTGTACTTTTAGAAACCCTAGAAACTTTCAATAAACCTGCATTCTGAGACCGAAGGGTTCTATTGGGTTGGTACGGAACCAGATCATCTTTAAGATAAGAGGGGCCCATACCATTAATGATTTTATATGTAAGGAGGAGGATTTTAAATTTAATTCTAGACTCGACTGGTAGCCAATGAAGGGTTTGGAGCACATGGGTGATAGGGTTAGGGGTCAGGGGTCAGGGTTTGGAGCACAGGGGTGATAGGGTTAGGGGTCAGGGGTCAGGGTTTGGAGCACAGGGGTGATGTGTTCTCTTCTATTTGATCCTGTTAATAATCTTGCTGCTGCATTTTGAACCAGTTGAAGCTTTTTAGGGAATATTTAGGACACGCTACAAGTAAGGAGTTACAATAATCTAATCGTGATGTAACAAATGCATGAATTAATTTTTCTGCAGTCGTTTTAGACAGAATATTCCTAATTTTGGCTAATGTTGCGCAGGTGAAAGAAGGCTGTTCTGCAAGTTTGGTTAATGTGCATTTTGAATGAAAGATCTGGATCAAATAAAACTCCTAAATGTTTAACTGTGTCACTGGGTGTTACACTTAAGTTATCCAGAGTAACTATGTGGTCAGGTAGGGAGTCTCTCGCAGTTTTAGGACCAATTATAATGACTTCAGTTTTTTCAGGGTTCAATAAAAGATAATTGGCACTCATCCAAGTCTTTATGTCTTGTACACAAGTACTTAGTTTATCTATTTGTCTGGTCTGATCAGGTTTAATCGATAAATATAGCTGTGTGTCATCTGCATAACAATGAAAATTAATGCTATGATTTGTAATGATGTTACCTAAAGGGAGCATATATAGTGTAAACAAAATAGGCCCAAGGACTGACCCTTGAAGAAAGCCAAAATTAACTCTGGAGGACTGCGATGATTGTTGATTAATGTTAACAAATTGATATGGATTAGATAAATGTGATTTAAAGCAGCAGAGGGCTGCTCCTCTAATACCTATATCACATTCTAATCTGTGCACTAAGATACTGTGGTCAATGGTGTCAAAGGCTGCACTAAGGTCTAATAACACCAGGACCCATATTAATCCGATGTCAGCGGCTAATAATAAGTCATTAGTAACTTTAACTAATGCTGTTTCAGTGCTATGATGGGCACGAAAGCCAGACTGAAACTGTTCAAATAAACTATTATCCTGCAGGAATTGGCACAGCTGTTTAACTATTACTCGTTCTAAAACCTTTGACAGGAAGGGCAAATTGGATATAGGCCTATAATTGGCTAAAATGTCAGGATCTAGGGTAGGCTTTTTTCAGAATTGGTTTAATAACAGCATATTTAAATGACTGTGGCACATATCCAGTAATTAATGAAGTGTTAATTATATTTAGGACAGTGTTAATAATTAGGGGCAGAATCTTTTTAAAGAGTTTAGTTGTAATTGGATCTAAGAGGCAGGTGATGATTTGGAAGACATGATAATAGATATGACATCAGTTTGGTCTACAGTGGTGAAATTATTTAGTGTTACAGAGGGATTTATTAAAGGCCTAGGTTTGAAACCACTGGTTTTTCTGATCTAATGTTTGGGAGAAATGTGTCTATTTTGTCTCTAATAGTTGATATTTTATTGTTAAAGAACTGCAGGAATTCATCAGGATGGAGCGTGGATGGAATAACTGGTTCCACGGAGGTGTGTCTGTTTGTCAGTCTGGCTACAGTACTGAACAGGAATCTAGGATTATTCTGGTTTTCTTCTATTATGGATGAGTAATATCTAGTTTTGGCTGTACGCAAAGATGGATTATACTTTATTAAGCTATTTTTCCAGGCATTGAGAGAATCTTCTAAGTTGGATCGCCTCCATTGCCTCTAATTTAGGTGTTGTTTGTTTAATGGAGCGAGTGTCAGCGTTGTACCATGGGGAGGTTCATCTAATCTTAGTAGTTTTTAACTGAAGGAGGCGACTGTATCTAACGTAGTTTTTAATGTGAGGATGGTACTATCGACTAACTCATCACTTATACTGGGACTAAATGTGTCCTTTACATAATCACATGACATAGACACAAATAGTGACTGAATTAACTCTTTGTACTTTGAGACAGCACGGTCACATAGTATCCTTTTCATTTGCGTTTTAATCACTGAGGTGGAAATATCCTCAAGCATAAACTGGAAGGTCATTAAAAACTCATCTGAGAGTATGGGATTATGGGTAAAAACGATGAGGTTATTAATTTCAACACCAAGTGTTAAGATCAGATCGAGAGTATGTCTGTGAATGTGGGTTGGTTTATGAACATTTTGGATAAAGCCTAATCCGTCTAGTAGGTCACTAAATGCATTACTAAGAGAGTCAGTGTTGTTATCAACATGTATGTTAAAATCACCAACTATTATAATCCTATCCCAGTTCAACACTACACTGGATAGAAAGTCAGAGACTTCTAATAAAAACTGTGAATAAGGGCCAGGAGGGCGGTAGACTATGACAAAAAGGACTGGTTTTTGGTTTCTGCAGTTGGGGAAAGTAATGGATGAAACTAGACTTTCAAAGGAGTGGTAAGTGGGATTAGTTTTATGATTAATTTTAGGGCTAAGACCTAAACTGGAGTGGGATATTACTGGTTCTGGCTGTGTGATAGTTCACATGTGTTGGTGGCGTGGCCTCACTGACAGAACCCAGTCTGTCCGAGTGGGTAAGAATACCTCCAGTGTCATCTCCCTGAGCCCCGGCTCCCCCCACGGATGTGTTCTGAGCCCCCTGCTATTCACTCTGATGACCCACGACTGTCGCCCCAGGTACAGCAGCAACCACATCCTGAAGTACACGGACGACACAGCAGTTGTGGGTCTCATTCAGGGCAATAAGGAACTGTCTTACAGGGAGGAAGTGCAACATCTTCTGAACTGGTGTAAGGTGAACAACCTGGTCCTGAATCTTGACAAAACTAAAGAGATCATCGTAGACTTCAGGAGATCCAGACCCAGCCACACACCCCTCCACATTGATGACACAGCAGTGGAAATCGTGAGCACAACCAAGTACTTGGAGGTGCAGATCACAGATGACCTCAGCTGGTCACTCCACACTTCCTCCCTGGCAAAGAAGGCACAGCAGCACCTGCACTTCCTGCGACAGATGAGAAGATCCTCCCTCTCCTCCCCCGTCCTACCCACCTTCTACAGACGGACAATAGAGACCCTGCTGACTAGCTGCATCTCTGTCTGGTCTGGGAGCTGCAGGGCCTCAGACTGGAAGTCTCTGTGGAGGGTGGTGAGGACGGCGGAGAAGATCGTCGGGGCCCCACTCTCCACAATCCAGGACATAGCAGGAAGCCGCTGCATATCCAGAGCCCACCGGATCCTCTCTGACTCCACTCATCCCCAGCACAGACTGTTCTCCCGCCTGGCATCTCACCTGGCAGAAGGTTCCGCAGCATCCGCTGCAGAACTACTAGATTCGGATACAGTTACTTCCCCCTGGCCATCAGACTGCTAAATGCCAAATACCCCCCCACCAGCTGCTAAAATGTTCTGTTTACACAAATCACAGTTGTTCTGTTTTGCACTATCATCCTTAACTATTTATTATATACTGCACTCATTTAAGCTGTTTTTATTTTTATTTATTTATTTAAGTATGTGGGCCCCCGGAAGCCAGGCAACAATGTTTCGTTGCCAAAAATACACTGTTGTGTATATTCTTTGTGCAATGACAATAAAGGAAGTCTAAGGCCCTGTCCCATTTCTCCCCCTAACCCTAAAATTTCCCCTAACCCTAGATATTGTGCGTTCATGTGTAGGGGTAGGGTGTCCCATTACCTAGGGGAGCAAGTGGGAGTGCGATTTTGCCCTTAAAATCAACCCTCAAAATGTAGTGAGGTTGGTTGCGGACTTCGTTTTGAGTGGAAGATGAAATTACCCATGTTACCTTGTCAAGCTAGCGCTAATGCTAACGTTAATGTTATAAATCGCCGACTATTGAAGAAAAAATACATCAAAATATTTAAATAAATCAACATACCTGAGACAAGACTGAAAGGCAAAGTAGACGGCGAATGCGTCTTCTGTTTGCCGCATTTCTTCTCTGCGCATCCCGAAGGTAAATAAACAGAACCAACACAACAGGTAACACAGCTGGGACCGACATTTGTCCTCCGTGTAAATAGTAGTCAGCTGATGTCAGTCTCGCGGAGGGGTGGTTTCATATTTGGCGGGGTAGACTTGTCAGCGTGTGACGTCAGCACGTTTGTTACGTTCACTTGGCGAGTGGTGTCCCATTTTCAGGGGGAATTATTTCCCCTTGATGAGTGGAATTTACTTTTTAGGGGCACTTAAAACCAAGTGGAAGTTTTAAGGGGGACTAATGGGACAGGGTCTTAGTCTCTAAGTCTCTAAACCTAGTGGTGTATGAGTGTGTGTGAAAGGGTGAATGTGAGGCTAATGTAAAGAGCTTTGAACCATGAAGGTGGAACAACTATATAAGTGCAGAACATTTAAAGCCCTTCCACTTCCTCCTACCCCTCTGCCTTAACCACACCCTACCCCTTCCCCTGGACGCACTAAACAGAGTGAAGGAGTGGGCCCCTGAGTGGGCTAGGGCTAAGGGCTGAGGACATTCAGCCTCTGGTTGCAGTGTAGATCCTGACCCCTGACCTCTGTGTTTTGTGTTTTATCAGTGACAGTTTGCTGGGTGGTGTTGTGACTGCACTGTGTTTCTTCTTCAATCACGGTGAGGTGAGTGTGTTTTAGTTTTCTTTGTATTCTTGTGTGTCAGTGACGGAATAACATGTGTAGTGCAACTCAGTGCTACGGCCACACCACACACATTTACATTCACACACCCACAGTTACACGCTCTGGAAATACATGACTTCATTGCATTGTTCTTAAAAACATAGTCCAGTATTTGGTTAAATGTAAATGAAGCTGGATGAAACAGCAATGCTTAGTCTACGAACGGGTTGTTGTTTTTAATAAAAGAATGCAATGAAATCGTGAATTTCCAGAGTGTCTAACTGCACTGGACAATGGACATTTATGGTCTTTGTCCTCAGATGTCTGTAGATCAGTAACTGTGGACACTATCTGAGGACATGAAGACCTCAGGACACTTGGGTTTGTCTTTAGGGACCCTCTACAAAATACAAAGTTCAAAGTACTTAAGTAGAAGTACACATACTGTTGTGAAATTGACTGATTTAACTGTTTTACTGAAGTAAAAGTAAAAAAGTACAACTTCTGAGTTGCAATAAAGTAAAAAGTAAATTATATATATATATACAGTGCCCTCCGTAATTATTGGCACCCCTGGTTAAGATGTGTTTTTTAGCTTCTAATAATTATTTTTTTTCTCTAAATAATATGGGACCTTAATGGAAAAAAAAGAAAAATCAAACCTTCAATACAAGTGCATTTATTCAGTGGGGAAAAAAATCCCACATAAAGAAATAATTATTTCACATCAAATAATGTGTGTCACAATTATTAGCACCCCTGGTGTTAATATTTTGTACAACCCCCTTTTGCCAACAGAACAGCACCTAATCTTCTCCTATAATGTTTCACAAGATGAGAAAAGACACAAAGATGGATCTTCAGCCGTTCCTCTTTGCAGAATCTCTCTAAATCCTCCACAGACCTGGGTCCTCTCCTCTGGACTCTCCTCTTCAGCTCACCCCACACGTTCTCAATGGGGTTGGGGTCTGGGGACTGAGATGGCCATGGGAGGAGCTTGATGTTGTGCGTGGTGAACCATTTCTGTGTAGATTTGGCCAAATGTTTAGGGTCATTGTCTTGCTCAAAGACCCAGTGACGACCCATCTGCAGCTTTCGGGCAGAGGGCGACAGATTTGGATTTAAAATGTCCTGGTATTTCAAAGCATTCATGATGCCATGCACCCTAACAAGGTTCCCAGGGCCTTTGGAAGCCAAACAGCCCCACAGCATCACTGACCCACACCCACAGTGGGTATGAGGTGCTTTTCAGCATGCGCGTCTTTCGTGGCACGCCAGACCCACTTAGAGTGTTTGTTGCCAAAAAGCTCAATCTTGGTCTCATCTGACCAAAGCACACGGTCCCAGTCGAAGCCCCCAATACCGCTTGGCGAACTCCAGACGTTTGCGTTTATGATTGTGAGTGAGGAAAGGTTATATGGCTCTGACTTTAAATTTTGCCATTAAATTTAATGGCAAAAAGAGTAACATCATGATCGTCAGAAGCAAGGAAGACAGTAAACTATCTTTTCCTGTCTTCTCTCTTTCTGGGACTGTCCTCAAAACTTGTAAAGAAGTTAATTATCGAGGACATTATTTGAGTGAGGACCTGTCTGATGATAGGGATATTCAAAGACAGTGCCGTGTCATGTATGCACAGGCTAACATGCTGAAGACTAAATGTAGTATGTGCTCTTTGCATGTTAAGATAACTCTTTTTTAAAACTTTCTGCTCCCCCATGTATACTGGCCATTTGTGGCGTCACTACAAAAACATCTCCATGCAGAGACTCAAGGTGTCATATAATGATGGGCTGAGAATGCTGCTGAACGTGCCTAGAGGGAGCAGTGTTAGCCAAATGTTTGTGAGTGCTGGTGTTTCTACATGTCCTGCAGTACTCAGGAACCTCATGTACACCTGTATGTGCACAATGTCTAAATGGACAAATGTCATTATTTCTGCACTGGTAAATCCTGCCCTGAGTACACTTATGTTCAGCTCAAGGCTCTGGAGGCATTGGTGTTTTAGCTTGTATGTAATTATATGATGTTCTGTGTATATGTGTATGTGTGTTCATGTCTCCTGGTTTTATGGACCGCTGCTGTGTCCGAAATAAAGAATTGAATTGAATCTCCGTGCATGGCTCCCAAACAGCTTGTTGGCGTGTAGACAACGCCTGATGGTTGATTTGGAGACTTTGTGACCCCAGGATGTTACCATTGTAATTCTGTAACAGTGAGCTTTGGAGATCTTTTGGTTTCTCTTCCCATCCTCCTCACTGTGCGTGGTGGGTCCTCATCCAGGTTTGTTTAGCACTGTTCCAGTTGTTTTGAACTTGTTCATTATTCGTCTCACAGTAGATATGTGCAGCTGTAGTTGAGTGGTAATCTTCTTGTAGCCTCTGCCTGACCTGTGAAGGTCGACACACATCTGCCTCACTTGTATGGTGTGTTCCTTTGTCTTTGTCATGTTTAAGAGTGGATAAGACAAATGGCCTCGGTGTCACGTCATATTTATACCCCAGGGAAACAGGAAGTGATGAATCACTAATGAAATGTTCCTACATACTCTGGTAAAGTTTGTAAAGTACTGTAGAAATGACAGAAAAATAATAATTTTTTAGTCAGGGATTTTTTTATTTTCTTACAATTCATTTGAGTTGAAGGCTACATTTTCTTAAAATGTTCAGTGTGACAGTATTCTTCTGCAATAAACACTGAATTTATTTTAAGGCTTTTAACACATCTTAACCAGGGGTGCCAATAATTACGGAGGGCATTGTGTGTATATATATTGTGTGTATATATATTGTGTGTGCGTGCGTGTGTGTCAGAGACGTGCAGTTAAAGGAGGCAGGTGAGGCAGTCGTGTTATTGTTGGCTTCATCTAAAACCATGGAGGATCAGGATGTTATAACTAAACTCAAAGGACTTAATAAAGAATGGACGAGCGACACCAGAGTTAAAGGATGTAGTTCAAAGGACTGGGCAGAAGATAACACCATGGTTACAGGTTGAATGGTACAAACCAAAAGATTAACTGTGCCACAACAAACCACCTTTTCTGTTACCCCTGTCTCCTGTTCACAACCAGTGACAATGTCTGGACTAGCATGGGATTTAGTGACCTAAAAACACCTACCCAGAAGCCTTCAAAAACACTAATGCTCAGCTCTGCTAGTTCTGTCTGCTGCTGTTTTTGGCACCCGCTGTGTGTTTAGTTTTTTTGTATGGTACCTGGTGTTTTGTAGAAGTTGCCTCCATTCAATGTTCATTCTTTCTTGGCCAAATATGCATATTAAAATATGTACCTCATATAAATTATGCTGCAATGAGATATGAAACTAATAGGTATTTAGCAAATATTTGGTGTTTTTGAAAATCTGATTTAGAAAAAGTCAGTGCCTCACCTGCCACAGAGCTCACTGCACGACACTGGTGTGTGCATGAAATAATACTTATTTAAGCAGGAAAAAACTGAAAAATGAGGTCAAAAATATCCCAAAAATAAACCCTTTAAAAGTGAGTTAGTGTGTAGATGATATGTTTTATTGGGTATGGACAGAACAATTAGGAAAAATGTAAAAATCATGAATAGAAGATTTAAAAAATCTAAATCGTGAGACAAAAAGTCAAAATGATGATACTGTATATTCAGTCACAATTTCTGATTTAGACTTATTTTTCATACTGTCACATCTGTTTAGTTAGAAAAAGTAATGAATATATTCTGAGAATGTAAAGAGTATAAAGTACATATATATATTTACATAAATGTAAAGAGTATAAAGTACATATATTTATATAAATGTAAAGAGTATAAAGTACATATATTTATATAAATGTAAAGAGTATAAAGTACATATATTTATATAAATGTAAAGAGTATAAAGTACATATATTTATATAAATGTAAAGAGTATAAAGTACATATATTTATATAAATGTAAAGAGTATAAAGTACATATATTTATATAAATATAAAGAGTATAAAGTACATATATTTATATAAAAATGTAGGGAGTAAAAGTAAAAAGTTGCCCGAAAAATAAATACTCAACTAAATAAGAGTTAGTGAGTGTCAGTGAAAAACACATGTTCTAATCACTTCCATGTTAATTTCAATTCAATTTTATTTATAAAGCCCCAAATCACAACAAAGTCGTCTCAGAGGGCTTTACAAAAACACAATCAACTACAGAAATACATGAAAAGTCCCAGGCATCCACTGTCCTTAGACCCTCCCCCTGTCCTTAGACCCTCCTTCTGTCCTTAGACCCTCCCCTGTCCTTAGACCCTCCTTCTGTCCTTAGACCCTCCTTCTGTCCTTAGACCCTCCCCCTGTCCTTAGACCCTCCCCCTGTTCTTAGACCCTCCTTCTGTCCTTAGACCCTCCCCTGTCCTTAGACCCTCCTTCTGTCCTTAGACCCTCCCTCTGTCCTTAGACCCTCCCCCTGTCCTTAGACCCTCCTTCTGTCCTTAGACCCTCCCCTGTCCTTAGACCCTCCCCTGTCCTTAGACCCTCCCTCTGTCCTTAGACCCGCCCTCTGTCCTTAGACCCTCCCCCTGTCCTTAGACCCTCCCCCTGTCCTTAGACCCTCCCTCTGTCCTTAGACCCTCCCCTGTCCTTAGACCCTCCTTCTGTCCTTAGACCCTCCTTCTGTCCTTAGACCCTCCCCCTGTCCTTAGACCCTCCCTCTGTCCTTAGACCCTCCTTCTGTCCTTAGACCCTCCTTCTGTCCTTAGACCCTCCCCCTGTCCTTAGACCCTCCTTCTGACCTTAGACCCTCCTTCTGTCCTTAGACCCTCCCCCTGTCCTTAGACCCTGCCTCTGTCCTTAGACCCTCCCCCTGTTCTTAGACCCTCCTTCTGTCCTTAGACCCTCCCCCTGTCCTTAGACCCTCCTTCTGTCCTTAGACCCTCCCCTGTCCTTAGACCCTCCTTCTGTCCTTAGACCCTCCCCTGTCCTTAGACCCTCCTTCTGTCCTTAGACCCTCCCTCTGTCCTTAGACCCTCCCCCTGTCCTTAGACCCTCCTTCTGTCCTTAGACCCTCCCCTGTCCTTAGACCCTCCTTCTGTCCTTAGACCCTCCCCCTGTCCTTAGACCCTCCTTCTGTCCTTAGACCCTCCCCTGTCCTTAGACCCTCCCTCTGTCCTTAGACCCGCCCTCTGTCCTTAGACCCTCCCCCTGTCCTTAGACCCTCCCCCTGTCCTTAGACCCTCCCTCTGTCCTTAGACCCTCCTTCTGTCCTTAGACCCTCCTTCTGTCCTTAGACCCTCCCCCTGTCCTTAGACCCTCCCTCTGTCCTTAGACCCTCCTTCTGTCCTTAGACCCTCCTTCTGTCCTTAGACCCTCCCCCTGTCCTTAGACCCTCCTTCTGTCCTTAGACCCTCCCCCTGTCCTTAGACCCTGCCTCTGTCCTTAGACCCTCCCCCTGTTCTTAGACCCTCCTTCTGTCCTTAGACCCTCCCCTGTCCTTAGACCCTCCTTCTGTCCTTAGACCCTCCCCTGTCCTTAGACCCTCCCTCTGTCCTTAGACCCGCCCTCTGTCCTTAGACCCTCCCCCTGTCCTTAGACCCTCCCCCTGTCCTTAGACCCTCCCTCTGTCCTTAGACCCTCCTTCTGTCTTTAGACCCTCCTTCTGTCCTTAGACCCTCCTTCTGTCCTTAGACCCTCCCCTGTCCTTAGACCCTCCTTCTGTCCTTAGACCCTCCCTCTGTCCTTAGACCCTCCCCCTGTCCTTAGACCCTCCTTCTGTCCTTAGACCCTCCCCTGTCCTTAGACCCTCCCCCTGTCCTTAGACCCTCCCTCTGTCCTTAGACCCTCCTTCTGTCCTTAGACCCTCCTTCTGTCCTTAGACCCTCCCCCTGTCCTTAGACCCTCCTTCTGTCCTTAGACCCTCCTTCTGTCCTTAGACCCTCCCCCTGTCCTTAGACCCTGCCTCTGTCCTTAGACCCTCCCCCTGTTCTTAGACCCTCCTTCTGTCCTTAGACCCTCCCCCTGTCCTTAGACCCTCCTTCTGTCCTTAGACCCTCCCTCTGTCCTTAGACCCTCCCCCTGTCCTTAGACCCTCCTCGGCAAGAAAAAACTTCCATACCCAGTGGGAAAAAGAAGAAATCTTGAGGAGAACCACATTGAAGGACAGATCCACTCCCATGGACGGACAGACTATAGATGAACGTCCATGTATAAATGAAGGAGGGGGGGCTGGTCCAGACAGGCAGGGGCGGGGGTCCGGGGTCACAGGTCGGCACAGGCGAGACACTGCAGATCCTGTCGTCCATGGCTCCCGTGCAGACACTGTCAGGAGAGCCACCACTCCCCCCAGGGGGGGGAGGGGGGAAAGGGGACACCAGGTGACTAGTCATGAACAGACTTGGTATGAAAGATATGTTATAAAAATGACAGAAACAGGTGTGAGAGAGAGAAAGAGAAGAAAGAACTCAGTGTCTGTACTTCCCCCAGCATTCTAACTCCTAGGGCAGCCTAGACTGAACTGTGACTCATACATCATGTATACATGATATATGAGTCACATCATTTTTAACTAACCTGACCATAGTCTTTCTCAAACAGGAATGTTTTAAACCTAATTTTAAATGTAGAGACTGTTTCTGCGTCTTTAATATTAAAGGGAAGATGATTCCATAAGACAGTAACCATGGTAACTAAAGGCTGTAGCTCCTACTGTACTTTTAGAAACCCTAGGAACTTTCAATAAACCTGCATTCTGAGAACGAAGGGTTCTATTGGGTTGGTACGGAACCAGATCATCTTTAAGATAAGAGGGGCCCATACCATTAATGGTTTTATATGTAAGGAGGAGGATTTTAAATTTAATTCTAAACTCAACTGGAAGCCAGTGAAGGGTTTGGAGCACAGGGGTGATAGGGTTAGGGGTCAGGGGTCAGGGTTTGGAGCACAGGGGTGATAGGGTTAGGGGTCAGGGGTCAGGGTTTGGAGCACAGGGGTGGTGTGTTCTCTTCTATTTGAGAACACACTATATGTATGTACTAACAATCATCAGTTCAATGGAAAAACCATGTTGCTTATAAAGTGACATCCATGTTTATATGTGTTTTTTTTACACCTTTGTAAGGGTACAGCTCCCTCTGGTTTTATATCCTATTTTTTGCCAAACATGTTGACTTGTCATGTTTTGGGGGAGATCCTTAATAACTGTCATTAAACCTTTTTTGATGTATGTGTTCAGAGCACTCGTGTGATGTGGACCCCACCCCTGAGGGAGAGTTTCGCCTACCCGTTTCTAGTTCTGCAGATGCTGCTCCTCACCTACATCCTGCGGTAGGTATTTGTTTATGATAGTTATGTACTGATTTAAAAAAACCTACCCTGGTTTACATATCCATTTTATTATCATTATTAACCAGGGCTGTAGAACTCCAGTCTGGTCTCCGTCTCGAGTCTGGACTCGAGACTGTTTTTTTCTGTTTATTTGACTTGGACTCGTCTCGGCCACTGGCCTTTCCAAATATGGTTCTCAGTCTGGACCAAGTCCAGGTGTCTTTATTTAGTTCCAATATTCGAGGGAGAAGGAACCAGTTGATAACCAACCAATCACACACATGAGATAAAAAGTCAAAATTCTGAAATTAAATGTCAAAACCACATAAAACCCCGTCAGTTTCAGGTGGGGCAGACAGACAGTTATTATGATAAATCATCATTATCATGTTAAATCATCATCATTATCAGTCATTATCATGTTAAATCATCATTATCATGTTAAATCATCATTATCAGTCATTATCATGTTAAACCATCATTATCATGTTAAACCATCATCATTATCAGTCATTGTCATGTTAAACCATCATTATCATGTTAAACCATCATCATTATCAGTCATTATCATGTTAAATCATCATTATCAGTCATTATCATGTTAAACCATCATTATCATGTTAAACCATCATCATTATCAGTCATTATCATGTTAAATCATCATTATCAGTCATTATCATGTTAAACCATCATTATCATGTTAAATCATCATCATTATCAGTCATTATCATGTTAAATCATCATTATCATGTTAAATCATCATTATCAGTCATTATCATGTTAAATCATCATTATCAGTCATTATCATGTTAAACCATCATTATCATGTTAAACCATCATCATTATCAGTCATTGTCATGTTAAATCATCATTATCGTGTTAAATCATCATCATTATCAGTCATTATCATGTTAAACCATCATCATTATCAGTCATTGTCATGTTAAACCATCATTATCATGTTAAATCATCATCATTATCAGTCATTGTCATGTTAAATCATCATTATCGTGTTAAATCATCATCATTATCAGTCATTATCATGTTAAACCATCATCATTATCAGTCATTGTCATGTTAAATCATCATTATCGTGTTAAATCATCATCATTATCAGTCATTATCATGTTAAACCATCATCATTATCAGTCATTGTCATGTTAAATCATCATTATCATGTTAAACCATCATCATTATCAGTCATTGTCATGTTAAATCATCATTATCATGTTAAATCATCATCATTATCAGTCATTATCATGTTAAACCATCATCATTATCAGTCATTGTCATGTTAAATCATCATTATCATGTTAAACCATCATCATTATCAGTCATTATCATGTTAAATCATCATTATCAGTCATTATCATGTTAAATCATCATCATGTTAAACCATCATCATTATCGGTCATTGTCATGTTAAATCATCATTATCATGTTAAATCATCATCATCATGTTAAACCATCATCATTATCGGTCATTGTCATGTTAAATCATCATTATCATGTTAAATCATCATTGTCATGTTAAATCATCATTATCATGTTAAATCATCATTATCATGTTAAATCATCATTATCATGTTAAATCATCATTATCAGTCATTATCATGTTAAATCATCATTATCAGTCATTATCATGTTAAACCATCATTATCATGTTAAACCATCATCATTATCAGTCATTGTCATGTTAAATCATCATTATCGTGTTAAATCATCATCATTATCAGTCATTATCATGTTAAACCATCATCATTATCAGTCATTGTCATGTTAAACCATCATTATCATGTTAAATCATCATCATTATCAGTCATTGTCATGTTAAATCATCATTATCGTGTTAAATCATCATCATTATCAGTCATTATCATGTTAAACCATCATCATTATCAGTCATTGTCATGTTAAATCATCATTATCGTGTTAAATCATCATCATTATCAGTCATTATCATGTTAAACCATCATCATTATCAGTCATTGTCATGTTAAATCATCATTATCATGTTAAACCATCATCATTATCAGTCATTGTCATGTTAAATCATCATTATCATGTTAAATCATCATCATTATCAGTCATTATCATGTTAAACCATCATCATTATCAGTCATTGTCATGTTAAATCATCATTATCATGTTAAACCATCATCATTATCAGTCATTATCATGTTAAATCATCATTATCAGTCATTATCATGTTAAATCATCATCATGTTAAACCATCATCATTATCGGTCATTGTCATGTTAAATCATCATTATCATGTTAAATCATCATCATCATGTTAAACCATCATCATTATCGGTCATTGTCATGTTAAATCATCATTATCATGTTAAATCATCATTGTCATGTTAAATCATCATTATCATGTTAAATCATCATTATCATGTTAAATCATCATTATCATGTTAAATCACCAAATTCAATATGGCGTCAGACCGGAAGTCATGAGTCGATTTGGCTGAAATGCTGTTTGTGTCTCCTTCTACATGACAAACTTCAGAATGATCCATCAAGAATTGGTGATGCTAGAGTGAGAAAAGAGGAAATGTGTACGAACAGACGAACACACACAAACAGACAAATCAGAGAATACAAATGAACAGGGTGTAAAATGTGATGAAACTGAATGGTGGATGAGCAAGATACTAATGTAGTCTACAGTCATTCAGGTTGGTACCATACTAATGTAGTCTACAGTCATTCAGGTTGGTACCATACTAATGTAGTCTACAGTCATTCAGGTTGGTACCATACTAATGTAGTCTACAGTCATTCAGGTTGGTACCATACTAATGTAGTCTACAGTCATTCAGGTTGGTACCATACTAATGTAGTCTACAGTCATTCAGGTTGGTACCATACTAATGTAGTCTACAGTCATTCAGGTTGGTACCATACTAATGTAGTCTACAGTCATTCAGGTTGGTACCATACTAAAGTAGTCTACAGTCATTCAGGTTGGTACCATACTAATGTAGTCTACAGTCATTCAGATTGTTTCAATGGTCAGTTGAAGGTGAATTCTACCTCAGTAAATTATGGACCTTGTTTAACTCGTGGGAATCGTCCAATGACCCACAAGTGTCCTTGGACAAAGACACTGAACCCTTAGTGTCCCAGTAGGACTGACAGAACCTTAGAAACCTACGGGTGTATGAGTGTGTGTGAATGGGTGAATGTGAGGCTAATGTAAAGATGTATTCCTGGGGGACTGAAGTTATTAGCAGTTAGCGTGTTAGCGTGTTGTCATAGAGACATCAATGAGTTGTCATTAGTAATACACTACTGCGCAAAAGTACGCCTGTGTTTGTGCTTTGACAATAACGGAAACAACAACGGAACTGTGAGGCTATGAAAGATAAGAGTGAACTGACAGCTCATGGGATTTTTGTTTACAGCTGTAGCCAAATGAGGGGGCGGGACATAAGCAACAATGCTCAGAGTGACAGTTCTACAAACCAATGAAATGAGTTTCATATCTTTGTTGTTGTTTGTCATAATGGTGTGAAACCTTGTACTGTGATCCAGCATAGTACTGAAAAGTACCCCATGTAATACTGAAAAGTACCCTATGTAGTACTGAAAAGTACCGTATATAGTACTGAAAAGTACCCCATGTAATACTGAAAAGTACCCTATGTAGTACTGAAAAGTACCGTATATAGTACTGAAAAGTACCCCATGTAATACTGAAAAGTACCCTATGTAGTACTGAAAAGTACCGTATGTAGTACTGAAAAGTACCCTATGTAGTACTGAAAAGTACCATATATAGTACTGAAAAGTACCCTATGTAGTACTGAAAAGTACCGTATATAGTACTGAAAAGTACCCTATGTAGTACTGAAAAGTACCCTATGTAATACTGAAAAGTACCCTATGTAGTACTGAAAAGTACCGTATATAGTACTGAAAAGTACCCTATGTAGTACTGAAAAATAACCTATGTAGTACTGAAAAGTACCGTATATAGTACTGAAAAGTACCCTATGTAGTACTGAAAAGTACCCTATGTAGTACTGAAAAGTACCCCATGTAATACTGAAAAGTACCCCATGTAGTACTGAAAAGTACCGTATATAGTACTGAAAAGTACCCTATGTAGTACTGAAAAGTACCGTATATAGTACTGAATAGTACCCTATGTAGTACTGAAAAGTACCGTATATAGTACTGAAAAGTACCCTATGTAGTACTGAAAAGTACCCTATGTAGTACTGAAAAGTACCCTATGTAGTACTGAAAAGTACCGTATATAGTACTGAAAAGTACCCTATGTAGTACTGAAAAGTACCCTATGTAGTACTGAAAAGTACCGTATATAGTACTGAAAAGTACCCTATGTAGTACTGAAAAGTACCCTATGTAGTACTGAAAAGTACCCCATGTAGTACTGAAAAGTACCCCATGTAATACTGAAAAGTACCCTATGTAGTACTGAAAAGTACCGTATATAGTACTGAAAAGTACCCTATGTAGTACTGAAAAGTACCGTATATAGTACTGAAAAGTACCCTATGTAGTACTGAAAAGTGCCCAATGTAGTACTGAAAAGTACCCTATGTAGTACTGAAAAGTACCCCATGTAGTACTGAAAAGTACCCCATGTAGTACTGAAAAGTACCCCATGTAGTACTGAAAAGTACCCTATGTAGTACTGAAAAGTACCGTATATAGTACTGAAAAGTACCCTATGTAGTACTGAAAAGTACCCCATGTAATACTGAAAAGTACCCTATGTAGTACTGAAAAGTACCGTATATAGTACTGAAAAGTACCCTATGTAGTACTGAAAAGTACCGTATATAGTACTGAAAAGTACCCTATGTAGTACTGAAAAGTGCCCAATGCAGTACTGAAAAGTACCCTATGTAGTACTGAAAAGTACCCTATGTAGTACTGAAAAGTATCCTATGTAGTACTGAAAAGTACCCTATGTAGTACTGAAAAGTACCCTATGTAGTACTGAAAAGTACCCTATGTAGTACTGAAAAGTACCCTATGTAGTACTGAAAAGTACCCTATGTAGTACTGAAAAGTACCCAATGTAGTACTGAAAAGTACCCAATGTAGTACTGAAAAGTACCCTATGTAGTAGTGAAAAGTACCCTATGTAGTAGTGAAAAGTACCCTATGTAGTACTGAAAAGTACCCAATGTAGTACTGAAAAGTACCCAATGTAGTACTGAAAAGTACCCAATGTAGTACTGAAAAGTACCCAATGTAGTAGTGAAAAGTACCCAATGTAGTACTGAAAAGTACCCTATGTAGTAGTGAAAAGTACCCTATGTAGTACTGAAAAGTACCCAATGTAGTAGTGAAAAGTACCCAATGTAGTACTGAAAAGTACCCAATGTAGTAGTGAAAAGTACCCAATGTAGTACTGAAAAGTACCCTATGTAGTACTGAAAAGTACCCTATGTAGTACTGAAAAGTACCGTATATAGTACTGAAAAGTACCCTATGTAGTACTGAAAAGTACCCTATGTAGTACTGAAAAGTACCCCATGTAGTACTGAAAAGTACCCCATGTAGTACTGAAAAGTACCCCATGTAATACTGAAAAGTACCCTATGTAGTACTGAAAAGTACCGTATATAGTACTGAAAAGTACCCTATGTAGTACTGAAAAGTACCGTATATAGTACTGAAAAGTACCCTATGTAGTACTGAAAAGTGCCCAATGTAGTACTGAAAAGTACCCTATGTAGTACTGAAAAGTACCCCATGTAGTACTGAAAAGTACCCCATGTAGTACTGAAAAGTACCCCATGTAGTACTGAAAAGTACCCCATGTAGTACTGAAAAGTACCCTATGTAGTACTGAAAAGTACCGTATATAGTACTGAAAAGTACCCTATGTAGTACTGAAAAGTACCCCATGTAATACTGAAAAGTACCCTATGTAGTACTGAAAAGTACCGTATATAGTACTGAAAAGTACCCTATGTAGTACTGAAAAGTACCGTATATAGTACTGAAAAGTACCCTATGTAGTACTGAAAAGTGCCCAATGCAGTACTGAAAAGTACCCTATGTAGTACTGAAAAGTACCCTATGTAGTACTGAAAAGTATCCTATGTAGTACTGAAAAGTACCCTATGTAGTACTGAAAAGTACCCTATGTAGTACTGAAAAGTACCCTATGTAGTACTGAAAAGTACCCTATGTAGTACTGAAAAGTACCCTATGTAGTACTGAAAAGTACCCAATGTAGTACTGAAAAGTACCCAATGTAGTACTGAAAAGTACCCTATGTAGTAGTGAAAAGTACCCTATGTAGTAGTGAAAAGTACCCTATGTAGTACTGAAAAGTACCCAATGTAGTACTGAAAAGTACCCAATGTAGTACTGAAAAGTACCCAATGTAGTACTGAAAAGTACCCAATGTAGTAGTGAAAAGTACCCAATGTAGTACTGAAAAGTACCCTATGTAGTAGTGAAAAGTACCCTATGTAGTACTGAAAAGTACCCAATGTAGTAGTGAAAAGTACCCAATGTAGTACTGAAAAGTACCCAATGTAGTAGTGAAAAGTACCCAATGTAGTACTGAAAAGTACCCTATGTAGTACTGAAAAGTACCCTATGTAGTACTGAAAAGTACCGTATATAGTACTGAAAAGTACCCTATGTAGTACTGAAAAGTACCCTATGTAGTACTGAAAAGTACCCCATGTAGTACTGAAAAGTACCCCATGTAGTACTGAAAAGTACCCCATGTAGTACTGAAAAGTACCCCATGTAGTACTGAAAAGTACCCCATGTAATACTGAAAAGTACCCTATGTAGTACTGAAAAGTACCGTATATAGTACTGAAAAGTACCCTATGTAGTACTGAAAAGTACCGTATATAGTACTGAAAAGTACCCTATGTAGTACTGAAAAGTGCCCAATGTAGTACTGAAAAGTACCCTATGTAGTACTGAAAAGTACCCCATGTAGTACTGAAAAGTACCCCATGTAGTACTGAAAAGTACCCCATGTAGTACTGAAAAGTACCCCATGTAGTACTGAAAAGTACCCTATGTAGTACTGAAAAGTACCGTATGTAGTACTGAAAAGTACCCTATGTAGTACTGAAAAGTACCCCATGTAATACTGAAAAGTACCCTATGTAGTACTGAAAAGTACCGTATATAGTACTGAAAAGTACCCTATGTAGTACTGAAAAGTACCGTATATAGTACTGAAAAGTACCCTATGTAGTACTGAAAAGTGCCCAATGCAGTACTGAAAAGTACCCTATGTAGTACTGAAAAGTACCCTATGTAGTACTGAAAAGTATCCTATGTAGTACTGAAAAGTACCCTATGTAGTACTGAAAAGTACCCTATGTAGTACTGAAAAGTACCCTATGTAGTACTGAAAAGTACCCTATGTAGTACTGAAAAGTACCCTATGTAGTACTGAAAAGTACCCAATGTAGTACTGAAAAGTACCCAATGTAGTACTGAAAAGTACCCTATGTAGTAGTGAAAAGTACCCTATGTAGTAGTGAAAAGTACCCTATGTAGTACTGAAAAGTACCCAATGTAGTACTGAAAAGTACCCAATGTAGTACTGAAAAGTACCCAATGTAGTAGTGAAAAGTACCCAATGTAGTAGTGAAAAGTACCCAATGTAGTACTGAAAAGTACCCTATGTAGTAGTGAAAAGTACCCTATGTAGTACTGAAAAGTACCCAATGTAGTAGTGAAAAGTACCCAATGTAGTACTGAAAAGTACCCAATGTAGTAGTGAAAAGTCACCCTCCAAATGTTGGATCATTTGGTGCAGGTGTTAGACGTACCACAGACAAACTGGACACACTAAACACACATGTGTTGAATTATAGATGGATTTGTCAGGTGTTATGACTGTGTCATTTTGATTTGTGTATATATTGTTTATTTTGGAGCAGAGAGTTTCTCCTCTCGCTTTCTCTCTCTCCACTTCCCGTATCCAAAGGCTGCAGGTGGAGCGCGTCCTGATTGGGAAGAGCAACCGGAGGGGCGCACGAGCCTGAAATGGGAGGAGGAGCCCCTCCAATCAGCGAACGGAGTGGTGGATGGTGGTTGGCCGGAGCTGAGAGCTGTCGCTATAAGAAGGAGGGAAAACACCCCGGTGGAGGTCTTCTCCTCCCTCACTACCAGACAATTTGACAGCGTGTTCGAGAGTGTGAGACTTAGCAGATGAATGTGTGTGTATGTATTTTGGGTAATGTAGGGGAGAGTAACTGGGTGTGTTTGTTTTCTCCTGTTTCTCCGTTAGGAAGTTTAGTTAGCTGTGTAAATATATTATTTTCTTAGTGGTAGACTAGTTGCATTTCATTTATAAGGGGGTTTTGTTTGTTGTTTTCCTTTTATTTGTTACTTCTCCCTGAGGTAATGGTTTATTTTGGATTGTGATTTTTGTTTAACTAGTAATTAAAACCTTTGAAATTTATCATCTGTTTTCCGTTACTTTTTTGTGTATTAATCCTGCTGCTAGTGGGAGAGGAGTGGGCGTTTTATGTTGCGCTCAGTACCCCTAGACTGGGTCGTAACACAGGACATCACAGAAAAATAAATCTGTCCTGGACTCGGTCTTGACTCAGACTCAAGTCTTTTGGACTCAGTCTTGTCTTGGATTTAAACCTCTTTGGTCTTGGACTTGTTTTGGACTAGACAAAGGTAGTTTTGACAACAGCCCTGTTATTAATAGTAATAATAATAATAGATCTAATTTCTATCATTCTTTTCCACACACCCAGATTATTTTACATTATTGATCATCCCATCATGAAGGCGAACTCACTGACCTTTGACATGACCACAGCTGTACAGCTTTAAATAGGAGTGCATGTGTCTTGTAGATACTTTGCAGTTTTCATGGATTGTTTTTCTTCTGCTTTACTTCCACATTTTCTGTCCAGCCTGTCATGTTTTTTTTTTTTTTAATTTTCTCATCATACTTTCTTCTCTCCAGGACACGGACCCCAGGCAGGACAGCCATGGTTGCTCTGGGAATGTCAACTTTGTGCTTCATGCTTCCATGGCAGTTTGCCCAGTTTGTGCTGCTCACTCAGGTAAAGAGAGAGAATGTGAGAACACATAGGAAAGGATACAGATATTAGTTAGAAAATAGAGACTTGGAAAGTGTAGACCGTTGTGGCAGAGAAGAGGCAGGAAGTTAAGGAGCCAACCAAGGTGGAAAAGGTCCAGGAAAGACCGGTACCAACTAAAGGCCAGTTTCCACGCTGTATGGTCCTTGTATTGGGGCACAAGGATTTTAAATGGTACCTCATTATATAGCTATATAGACACTTTATAGACCCCTGACAGGAACGTCAGAGCTGTACTTCATGTTCTGTTTGTCACAGAACCAGACTTTCATTGTCTATGAACTAAACAGTTTGTCCTTCCTGTAACTAGACATGGATTCAATTTGTATCTAATCAGTGTTTTTCAGCTATTTTTGTGCTGATGCTTGTTCTTTTGTCTCGTCAGGTAGCCTCTCTTTTTGCCTCATACATCTTGGGTTACCTTGGTGCCACGAAGATGCAAATGATTCTGGCCACTCATATGGTAATGACACCTCTTCACTTCACACAACTAATGTCCTATTCACACTGGATCAGTATTATCTGTGGCTTACTGGTGGATCAGTATTAGTGAATCACTGGTGGATCAGTATTAGTGGATCACTGGTGGATCAGTATTAGTGGATCACTGGTGGATCAGTATTAGTGGATCACTGGTGGATCAGTATTAGTGGATCACTGGTGGATCAGTATTAGTGGATCACTGGTGGATCAGTATTAGTGGATCACTGGTGGATCAGTATTAGTGGATCACTGGTGGATCAGTATTATCAGTGGATCACTGGTGGATCAGTATTATCAGTGGATCACTGGTGGATCAGTATTATCAGTGGATCACTGGTGGATCAGTATTAGTGGATCACTGGTGGATCAGTATTAGTGGATCACTGGTGGATCAGTATTATTAGTGGATCACTGATGGATCAGTATTATCAGTGGATCACTGGTGGATCAGTATTATCAGTGGATCACTGGTGGATCAGTATTAGTGGATCACTGATGGATCAGTATTATCTGTGGATCACTGGTAATTCTGACTTTTACCTTCGTACCTCTGTATTATTCTTATTGGTGCCAAATTCCTAAAAAATCTTGACCGACCACCGAGCCTCAATTATCGGTCATTTAGTCGACCACAGAGAAAATCAAACACTTGATTTGTTGGCACACACACACACACACACACACACACACACACACACGTACACACACACGTACACACACACATATGTACACACACACACATACACACACACATATGTACACACACACACATACACACATGTACACACACACGTACACACACACACACACACACATACACACACACATATGTACACACACACACATACACACATGTACACACACACACACACGTACACACACACACACACACGTACACACACACACACATGTACACACACACACACACACATGTACACACACACACACATGTAAACCAGTGTCGTGCAGTGAGGTCTGTTGCAGGTGAGGCACTGACTTTTTCTAAATCAGATTTTTAAATAGACCAAATATTTGCTAAATACCTATTAGTTTCATATCTCATTGCAGCATAATTTATATGAGGTACATATTTTAATATGCATATTTGGCCAAGAAAGAATGAACATTGAATGGAGGCAACTTCTACAAAACACCACGGTGGACACCACAGGCCACACTACAGCGAGGACACGCGGTGGACACCACAGGCCACACTACAGCGAGGACACGCGGTGGACACCACAGGCCACACTACAGCGAGGACATGCGGTGGACACCACAGGCCACACTACAGCGAGGACATGCGGTGGACACCACAGGCCACACTACAGCGAGGACACGCGGTGGACACCACAGGCCACACTACAGCGAGGACATGCGGTGGACACCACAGGCCACACTACAGCGAGGACATGCGGTGGACACCACAGGCCACACTACAGCGAGGACACGCGGTGGACACCACAGGCCACACTACAGCGGGGACACGCGGTGGACACCACAGGCCACACTACAGCGAGGACACGCGGTGGACACCACAGGCCACACTACAGCGAGGACACGCGGTGGACACCACAGGCCACACTACAGCGAGGACACGCGGTGGACACCACAGGCCACACTACAGCGAGGACACGCGGTGGACACCACAGGCCACACTACAGCGGGGACACACGGTGGACACCACAGGCCACACTACAGCGGGGACACACGGTGGACACCACAGGTCACACTACAGCGTGGACACACGGTGGACACCACAGGCCACACTACAGCGAGGACACACGGTGGACACCACAGGCCACACTACAGCGAGGACACACGGTGGACACCACAGGCCACACTACAGCGGGGACACACGGTGGACACCACAGGCCACACTACAGCGGGGACACACGGTGGACACCACAGGCCACACTACAGCGGGGACACACGGTGGACACCACAGGCCACACTACAGCGGGGACACACGGTGGACACCACAGGCCACACTACAGCGGGGACACACGGTGGACACCACAGGCCACACTACAGCGAGGACACACGGTGGACACCACAGGCCACACTACAGCGAGGACACACGGTGGACACCACAGGCCACGCTACAACGGGGACACACCATGGATGCCACAAACACAGCACCAGACAGAAGACAGACACAACAGTTCCTTTAGCTCTGGCGTCGGTTGTCCATTCTTTATCAGTCCTGTTTTCCTTGAAAGTCCAACTTTGAAAATCCTTTCAGTTTAGCTATAACATTCTGATCCTCCATGGTTTTAGATCAGTGGTTCTTAACCTGGGTTCGATGGCCGCAGAGGTCCACAGTCATTAAAAGAGTCCTGCTCTGGGATTTCATACCGGTCAGCTTTGAGGTCGCAGCAGAGTGAGACCTCCCTATCAGACCACTTAGAGAGCGCTGGATAAGCAGCAGAGTGAGACCTCCTTCTCAGTCGGGACCACACACACTGGACCACACACTTAGCCCGTTATCTCCCGAGCGACGATCCAGGCAAATAAGCTCCTGCGGCCGGCGATATAAAGGGTCGATCGCCGTACGGACATGCGACTGGTACTCTTACCCACGGTGATGACACGTTGTAAAAAAAAAAAAAAAAAACATATTTTATTTTTTACTAAAGAAGGGTTCGGTGAATGAGCATATGAAACTGGTGGGGTTCGGTGCCTCCAACAAAGTTAAGAACCGCTGTTTTAGATGAAGCCAACAATAACACCACAACAACCATTGGTAACCTGGTAACCAGATAAAAGTGAGTTGACGTAGACCACGCCCTCTACTGAGGCAGAGTTACTGCCTGTCTCACCTCATGTCTGTTCACTTTTGTTTTATGTCAAATTGTTAACACTGCATAAGTGGAAAACATACCGTAATTTCCGGACTATAGAGCGCACCTGATTATTAGCCGCACCCACCTCATTCTAAGAGGAAAACCGATTTTGTACATACACAAGCCGCACCTGTATATAAGCCGCATGTGCCCACATTAAAACATGTAACACAAACACAAAATTAACCCAAACCCGACTTCAAGTCCCACGAATGAAACTAAATGTCCTTCATTAACCCTTGTGCGGTCCTTCGTAAAAGACACACTGGCTGTGTCCTACAATCGGGTCTTAAAAACCCAGATTCCAAAGTTCAGTTCCATAGACTCATCACCCCACCCCCCAAGGATATATTACTGTTTTCAGTAGTAAGCAATGGCATCCTACAGTACGTATAAAAAGGTACATTTGTGAACCACCGGCTCTCTTTGACCCGAAGGACCGCACAAGGGTTAAAGTCCACAGTCCAAAAATCACAGCCGGCAAAATGAAGGGAAAATGATACTTAAGGTTTGATGCAGACCTGCAGAGTCCGGGTCCCGTTGAAAGTAATCCAAGGGAAAAAAAATGTATATTTCCAAAGGTGAGGGAGGGAAAAATATATATCCACTATTGTCCGCCGCGTCCACAAACAGGTGGCTGGTCGCCGCCTCGCCTCATCTATGGCAGAGTCAGTGATAACTTTAATCTTTGGCAGAGAGTTCAGGTCAAACTCCTCCGTGCCAACGTGCAAAAATAATCCACAGGGTCTGGTCGAGCCTCTGTCTTCTCTCACACACCGCCGCGGGTTTTTCTTTAAGCAACTTTTTACCCCTTGTACACCTGTCCGTCACCTTTACCGGTCCTACTTAAACCCGTCACCCCGCGTCTAACACTTAACAAGGGATTGTTCAATCTGTGCTGAGGCATGGCTTGGAGCTGCCTCAGCACACTGCATATTCACTGCATATTCACTGCGTATTCACTGCGTATTCACTGCGTATTCACTGCGTATTCACTGCGTATTCACTGCGTATTCACTGCATATTCACTGCAGTTGAGAGGAAACAAACAAATACGACCATTTTGGTCACGAAAATGATTGAAAGTGTTGGAATCATACAGACGTGATTTATAACACAGACACTTGGACAAATGTTTATTAGTATTATTTATATTGATCATAACTCATGATGGATTATGTCTGGAGAGACCCTGCCTCACCTGCCTCCTTTAACTGCACGACTCTGATACACACACACGTGCATACACACACACACGTGCATACACACACACACACACACACGTGCATACACACACACACACACACACACGTGCATACACACACACACACGCGCACACACACACACACACGTGCATATACACACACACACACGTGCACACACGCACACACACGTGCATACACACACACACACACGCACACACACACACACGTGCATATACACACACACACACGTGCACACACGCACACACACGTGCATACACACACACACACGCGCACACACACACACACGTGCATATACACACACACACACGCGCACACACACACACACACGTGCATATACACACACACACACGTGCACACACGCACACACACGCGCACAGACACACACACATGCATACACACACACACACACACGCGCACACACTCACACGTGCATACACACACACACACGCGCACACACACACACGTGCATACACACAAAGCCACTTACATGCTGCTGTGCACTTCACCACAGTCACAGCAAAGTGATGTTATGTTAAAGCTCATTTTAAACCATCACACATAAAGAAAACTATGTCAAAGTAAATAATCCTGCTAAACACGCGCACGTGCATACACACACACACACGCACACACACACACACGTGCATACACACACACACACGCGCACACACACACACACACGTGCATACACACACGCGCACACACACACACGTGCATACACACACGCGCGCGCACACACATACACGTGCATACACACACACACGTGCGCACACACACACACACACACACACATCCTACTGTTGTACATTCCTGTCCACACACACACACACACACACACACACACATACACACATCCTACTGTTGTACATTCCTGTCCACACACACACACACACACACACACACACACACACACACATCCTACTGTTGTACATTCGTGTCCACACACACACACACACACACACACACACACACACACACACACACACACACACACATCCTACTGTTGTACATTCCTGTCCACACACACACACACACACACACACACACACATCCTACTGTTGTACATTCCTGTCCACACACACACACACACACACACACACACACACACATCCTACTGTTGTACATTCCTGTCCACACACACACACACACACACACATCCTACTGTTGTACATTCCTGTCCACACACACACACACACACACACACACATCCTACTGTTGTACATTCCTGTCCACACACACACACACACACACACATCCTACTGTTGTACATTCCTGTCCACACACACACACACACACACACACACACACACACACACACACACACACACATCCTACTGTTGTACATTCCTGTCCACACACACACACACACACACACACATCCTACTGTTGTACATTCCTGTCCACACACACACACACACACACACACACACACACACACATCCTACTGTTGTACATTCCTGTCCACACACACACACACACACACACACACACATCCTACTGTTGTACATTCCTGTCCACACACACACACACACACACACACACACATCCTACTGTTGTACATTCCTGTCCACACACACACACACACACACACACACACACACACACACACACACACACACACACACACACATCCTACTGTTGTACATTCCTGTCCACACACACACACACACACACACACACACACACACACACACACACACACACATCCTACTGTTGTACATTCCTGTCCACACACACACACACACACACACACACACACCCTACTGTTGTACATTCCTGTCCACACACACACACACACACACACACACACACACATCCTACTGTTGTACATTCCTGTCCACACACACACACACACACACACACACACACATCCTACTGTTGTACATTCCTGTCCACACACACACACACACACACACACACACACACACACACACACACACACACACACACACACACACCCTACTGTTGTACATTCCTGTCCACACACACACACACACACACACACACACACACACACACACACACACACACACACACACACACACACACACATCCTACTGTTGTACATTCGTGTCCACACACACACACACACACACACACACACACACACACACATCCTACTGTTGTACATTCCTGTCCACACACACACACACACACACACACATCCTACTGTTGTACATTCCTGTCCACACACACACACACACACACACACACACACACACACACACACACACATCCTACTGTTGTACATTCCTGTCCACACACACACACACACACACACACACACACACACACACACACCCTACTGTTGTACATTCCTGTCCACACACACACACACACACACACACACACACACACACACATCCTACTGTTGTACATTCCTGTCCACACACACACACACACATCCTACTGTTGTACATTCCTGTCCACACACACACACACACACACACACACATCCTACTGTTGTACATTCCTGTCCACACACACACACACACACATCCTACTGTTGTACATTCCTGTCCACACACACACACACACACACACATCCTACTGTTGTACATTCCTGTCCACACACACACACACACACACACACACACACACTCCTACTGTTGTACATTCCTGTCCACACACACACACACACACACACACATCCTACTGTTGTACATTCCTGTCCACACACACACACACACACACACACACACACACATCCTACTGTTGTACATTCCTGTCCACACACACACACACACACACACACACACACACACACACACACACACACATCCTACTGTTGTACATTCCTGTCCACACACACACACACACACACACACACACACACACACACACACACATCCTACTGTTGTACATTCCTGTCCACACACACACACACACACACACACACACACATCCTACTGTTGTACATTCCTGTCCACACACACACACACACACACACACACACACACACACACACACACACACACACACACACACACCCTACTGTTGTACATTCCTGTCCACACACACACACACACACACACACACACACACACACACACACACACACACATCCTACTGTTGTACATTCGTGTCCACACACACACACACACACACACACACACACACACACACACATCCTACTGTTGTACATTCCTGTCCACACACACACACACACACACACACACATCCTACTGTTGTACATTCCTGTCCACACACACACACACACACACACACACACACACACACACACACATCCTACTGTTGTACATTCCTGTCCACACACACACACACACACACACACACACACACACACACACACACATCCTACTGTTGTACATTCCTGTCCACACACACACACACACACACACACACACACACACACACACACACACACACACATCCTACTGTTGTACATTCCTGTCCACACACACACACACACATCCTACTGTTGTACATTCCTGTCCACACACACACACACACACACACACACATCCTACTGTTGTACATTCCTGTCCACACACACACACACACACATCCTACTGTTGTACATTCCTGTCCACACACACACACACACACACACATCCTACTGTTGTACATTCCTGTCCACACACACACACACACACACACACACACACATCCTACTGTTGTACATTCCTGTCCACACACACACACACACACACACACACACACACACACATCCTACTGTTGTACATTCCTGTCCACACACACACACACACACACACACACACACACATCCTACTGTTGTACATTCCTGTCCACACACACACACACACACACACACACACACACACACACACACACACACACATCCTACTGTTGTACAGTCACATCACTGTGAAGCCTTTGTCTTGTCTCTTCTTACAGATCACTCTTGGTGTGTGCTTTGTTTTAATGTTTGGGAACTCGATGCTCCTCACATCCTTCTATGCCTCCTCACTTGTTTCCATCTGGGTGAGTATGTTTACTTTCATGTATCATTTATTATCTCACCATATTCACTGAATATGTTCGAGGGTTACATCTGTGGAATCATCTGAATGCTGAGTTTTACCTGGAACTTGTTTTTTAGTCGGGATGGTGCTCTTTGGTGACAGGCTTAATCCATTTCAAAAATAGTAAAATACCAAAGCACTCATCTTCTGTCATTTTAAAATGCCTTTATTTTATGGGCAAATCATAATTCAAACACTTGTACGTGTTTCGGCTACACGCCTTCGTCAGGAAGTCAACAGTCTGTGCAGTGTGACCAATTGAACCTAAGGCTGAATCCCATTCCACCCCTTCCCCTTAGCCTCTCCCCTTAGCCCCTCCCCTTAGCCCTTCTCCTCTGTTTTGCGCATCCACATGTAGGGGTAGGGATGTCTCAATTCATGTTAAGGGGAAGGGCTTTATACCCCTTTAGGGCCACAACGATAACTTGGTGTTGTCGACAAAAATCGCTAATAGAAATTTGATTTGATTTGATTTGATTTGAATGATTTATTTCGAACATGTGCAAAGTGCAACAATAATCAAGACAACAATAATAATAATAACAATGACATGTCTGAAAAGGAGTAGGATGAAGCATAAACTTATTTAATTCTACCCCTTCTTCACTTCCACAATAACCTAAATTCATCTTATAGTAATATAGTGCATAGTACAAAAATGATGATAAATAAAATAATAACAATATCAATAATAAATAACTGAAGTACTAAACATAGACATATATACAAAAAACAAAAAAAACCAAATGAGCAGATAGGAAAGTAGGTAACAAATAGAGTTTTTTTGTTTTATTTTTTCATCCCTTCCTTCTTCCTTTCCCTTTCTTTTTTCTTTTTCTCTTTTGTAATTTGTCTGCATTTTGTTCTTATTTTTTATTTTATTTAATTTTTTTATTCATTCACTTATTTTATTCATTTATTTATTTATTTTTTATCTTTTAACCCCACAGAGGGGGAGTCAACATTGCTTCAGATCAGTGCATATTCCAGTCTGGAAGCCATATACTATAATTCAATTCAATTTTATTTATAAAGCCCTAAATCACAACAAAGTCGTCTCAGAGGGTTTTACAAAAACATAATCAACTACAGAAATACATGAAAAGTCCCAGGCACCCCCTGTCCTTAGACGCTCCTTCTGTCCTTAGACCCTCCCCCTGTCCTTAGACCCTCCTTCTCAGCAGAAAAAACTTCAAAACCCAGTGGGGAAAAAGAAGAAATCTCGAGGAGAACCACATTGAAGGACAGATCCACTCCCATGGACGGACAGACTATAGATGAACGTCCATGTATAAATGAAGGAGGGGGGGCTGGTCCAGACAGGCAGGGGTCCGGGGTCACAGGTCAGCACAGGCGAGATACTCCAGATCCTGTCGTCCATGGCTCCCGTGCAGACACTGTCAGGAGAGCCACCACTCCCCCCAGGGGGGGGAGGGGGGAAAGGGGACACCAGGTGACTAGTCATGAACAGACTTGGTATGAAAGATATGTTATAAAAATGACAGAAACAGGTGTGAGAGAGAGAAAGAGAAGAAAGAACTCAGTGTCTGTACTTCCCCCAGCATTCTAACTCCTAGGGCAGTCTAGACTGAACTGTGACTCATACATCATGTATACATGATATATGAGTCACATCATTTTTAACTAACCTGACCATAGTCTTTCTCAAACAGGAATGTTTTAAACCTAATTTTAAATGTAGAGGCTGTTTCTGCGTCTTTAATATTAAAGGGAAGATGATTCCATCAGACAGTAACCATGGTAACTAAAGGTCCTACTGTACTTTTAGAAACCCTAGGAACTTTCAATAAACCTGCATTCTGAGAACGAAGGGTTCTATTGGGTTGGTACGGAACCAGATCATCTTTAAGATAAGAGGGGCCCATACCATTAACCCCTGACCCCTGACCCCTAACCCTAACCCATACCATTAATGGCTTTATATGTAAGGAGGAGGATTTAAAATTTAATTCTAAACTCAACTGGAAGCCAGTGAAGGGTTTGGAGCACAGGGGTGATAGGGTTAGGGGTCAGGGTTTGGAGCACAGGGGTGATAGGGTTAGGGGTCAGGGGTCAGGGTTTGGAGCACAGGGGTGATGTGTTCTCTTCTATTTGATCCTGTTAATAATCTTGCTGCTGCATTTTGAACCAGTTGAAGCTTTTTAGGGAATATTTAGGACATGCTACAAGTAAGGAATTACAATAATCTAATCGTGATGTAACAAATGCATGAATTAATTTTTCTGCAATCATTTTAGACAGAATATTCCTAATTTTGGCTAATGTTGCGCAGGTGAAAGAAGGCTGTTCTGCAAGTTTGGTTAATGTGCATTTTGAATGAAAGATCTGGATCAAATAAAACTCCTAAATTTTTAACTGTGTCACTGGGTGTTACACTTAAGTTGTCTACAGTAACTATGTGGTCAGGTAGGGAGTCTCTCGCATCTTTAGGACCAATTATAATGACTTCAGTTTTTTCAGGGTTCAGTAAAAGATAATTGGCACTCATCCAAGTTTTTACTATACTATTTAGTGCATGTGTGTGACCATCATCGGTCCTCCCCGAAAGCTGAGCAGACATCCCCCATAGACACAAATAGTGACTGAATTAACTCTTTGTACTTTGAGACAGCACAGTTACATAGTATCCTTTTCATTTGTGTTTTAATCACTGAGGTAGAAATATCCTCAAGCATAAACTGAAAGCTCATTAAAAAGTCATCTGAGAGTATGGGATTATGGGTAAAAACAACCAGGTCACTCATTTCAACAGCAAATGTTCAGATCAGATGGAGGGTGTGTCTGTGAATGTGGGTTGGTTTATGAACATTTTGGATAAAGCTTAATCCGTCTAGTAGGTCACTAAATGCATTACTAAGAGAGTCAGTGTTGTTATCAACATGTATGTTCAAATCACCAACTATTCTAATCCTATCCCAGTTCAACACTACACTGGATAGAAAGTCAGAGACTGATGAGATCCAAACTGTGAATAAGGACCAGGAGGGACATAAACTAGGACAAAAAGGACTGGTTTTTGGTTTCTGCAGTTGGGGAAAGTAATGGATAAAAGTAGACTTTCAAAGGAGTGGTAAGTGGGATTAATTTTAGGATTAATTTTAGGGCTAAGACCTAAACTGGAGTGAGATATTACTGCCACTCCTCCACCACCACCACTGGTTCTGGCTGTGTGATAGTTCACCTGGATTCATTTAATGGGACATATTCATCCTGCTGAAGCCAGGTTTGAGTCACAGCTAAAATATCAATCTATTGATCACTGATTAGATCATTTATTAACAAAGATTTGGAAGAAATAGACCTAATATTGATCAGTCCACATTGGATATAATTTTTAGGTGTTCTTTTAATCTGATTATTACTTAAAACTATTTTTATTAAATTATTTGATCTCACTCCTATAGGTTTAATAATATTAGGTTTATTATTAACTACACAGTGTTTATTATTAACTACACAGTGTTTATTATTAACTACACAGTGTTTATTATTAACTACACAGTGTTTATTATTAACTACACAGTGTTTATTATTAACTACACAGTGTTTATTATTAACTACACAGTGTTTATTATTAACTACACAGTGTTTATTATTAACTACACAGTGTTTATTATTAACTACACAGTGTTTATTATTAACTACACAGTGTTTATTATTAACTACACAGGGGATAGACACAGTTTTTCTATTACTTACTACATGCTGGGTTTGTGACAGCTCAGAGTGAAGTTGATGATGCACACAGAAGTGTTTTACTCTACGACTCTGCGCCTGGGCCCACACTCTGAATTGTCATATTGACAGGTTAAATTTAGCAGCCATATTTTGTGCTCAGAGAGAGAAGCACCTTCCCCAGTGGGATGTATGCTATCTCTGCCAATGAGCCCAGGCTTTCCCCAGAACGCACGACACTTATCTATGAAAACTACATGGTTTTCTGAGCACCACATTTTGTGCTTTACAGCATTAAAAACATTAAAAACCAGTACCCATCCCACCCTCCATATATTTACAGAACACACATACGTACATCAACACACCTACCCATACATGCACACACACACACACACATACACACACATACATACACATACGCACACGCACACACACACATACACACACACACACACACACACACACACATACATACACACACACACACACACACACACACACACACACATACACATACACACACACACACACACACATACACACACACACACACACACACATACACACACACACACACACACACACACACACACACATACACATTCACACACACTCACACACACTCTCAGCTTCAACTATAGGAGACATGACCCGTCACTGAGCATCATGGAAACGTCTACCCTGGGGTCCTCCACACTGGGGGGGGGCCCCAGGCCATGACCACTAAGGGCGCCGGCACATGGCTCCCTGACGCCGACAGACAGGGAGAGCCCCACCCCACCAAGGTGAGGAGCCACCCAACCAGCCGGGCCGAGGGGCAGTACCCCCAGCAGCGGGCCAGATGCAACCCCCAGTGTGGAGGACCCCCCCTGAGGAAACACTGGAGTTAAAACATAAAAGTTTTAAGCTAAGAAATGCAGTAAAAAACTAAAACATAAGTAAGAGGTTAAAAGAGTAAAACACATGAAATAATGAACAGAAAATAATAAGAACATAAAAAAAAATTTCAGGGTGGTGACGTGGAATAATAAAAAAACAGGTTTTAATTTGTTGCTTCTTGTTTTTCCAGGTCATCATTGCACTGAGGGATCAATTTGTTCAGGTGTTCAAACCTGGCATCGTCATGTGGGTATGGAAACGCTTTGCTCTTTTATTTAGATAAATTGATAAAATGATCTAATGATTATTGTTTCAATACTTAAAGATCAACATTCATGACTTTTAAAATCTACATGTCTTTGCCCGTTCCTAGTTTAACTTATTATTATTATTGACAATAAAACAGAATGCATCAGTTAATATCTGCTGCAGATGTTTTTAGTGTGTGATTTTTATAGTGTCCAGCCAAAGACACAAACTCCATTGTTCCTCGTATGATTTTTTAAAATTTTATAACCCAGACGGTGATGCATTCAGAGGGAATCAGTAGCTATAAACAATGTACTGGTTGCTAGGCTACAGTGGACAACGATTCTGAACTAATTATATTTACTCAGTTATTATAATTGAATAGTTTTTATCAGTACTTTGTCTTTTTTAAGTAGTTTTTAAAATTAGTGCGAGATATGCTCGAAAAATCTTTCTCTCTACACGCAGCTTAAGTGATATTAAAGGCGTCATTCCACTGAAAACCACTTTTGGAATCTGATGGCTCACCCAGCGTTACCGTGGTGACGGCTCACCCAGTGTTACCATGGTGATGGCTCACCCAGCGTTACCATGGTGACGGCTCACCCAGCGTTACTATGGTGACGGCTCACCCAGTGTTACCATGGTGATGGCTCACCCAGCGTTACCATGGTGACGGCTCACCCAGCGTTACCGTGGTGACGGCTCACCCAGTGTTACCATGGTGATGGCTCACCCAGCGTTACCATGGTGACGGCTCACCCAGCGTTACTATGGTGACGGCTCACCCAGTGTTACCATGGTGATGGCTCACCCAGCGTTACCATGGTGACGGCTCACCCAGCGTTACCATGGTGACGGCTCACCCTGTGTTACCATGGCGACAGCTCACCCAGCGTTACCATGGTGATGGCTCACCCAGCGTTACCATGGTGATGACTCACCCTGCGTTACCATGGTGATGGCTCACCCAGACTTACCAACACATGCTCCTTCAACAGTGGTTCATCACCTCCACTGGCTGCATACTGCATTCACACTAAACAACAACAGGAACCAGGGACCCAGAAAAAGACGGTGTCACCCACCTGGGGTTAAGCCCCTCCCCCAGTGCAGCCAATCTGCAGTAGCATTAGCATTAGCATCTACTAGAGCAGACGGCGCCACAGTAGCTGCTGCACAAACTGTAAAAAACTGTTGGATCAAACTGGTATCAGATGTGTCAACACCTATAACCCTAACCTCTGACCCCTAACCTTCAGATATCAGATGTGTCAACACCTATAACCCTAACCTTTGACCCCTAACCTTCAGACATCAGATGGGTCAACACCTATGTCTCCATCATGTGTCTGTGACTTGTTGTTATTATTATGACTCTAGTTAAATGATCTGGCTTTGAACTGAACACATGCTGGTTCCGTTTGTAGGATGTGAATTGATATTTGTTTGCAGGTTTGTTTTCTGACTTTAGGGTGTGTGTGTATTTGTCTAAGTGCAGATGTGTTTCCCTCTTCTTCCTTCCAGCTAATGCAGGGTTTGGCTTGGGTCAGCTCCACAGTTCTGCTAAAATTTCTGCTGTCCACAATCTTTGGTGCCTCTGACGATGTAAGTGAATTTAATTTCACTGTAAATGTCTGTGTTTTACCACGGACAGTACGCTGTGCTGCCCATTTCTGTCTTTTGTTTCAGGGTAACTGTACTGATGCTTCTGGTTCAATATTGTTAATTTAGTTTTCTGTCTAATATTGGTGTTGCAAATACAGTGGTACCTCTATGTACCAAAGACCCAGCTAACAATTAATCCAAGTAACGAAAAACCTTTACTTCAATTTTTTGTCTCTGAATATGAAAGACAAAAAAATTTAATTAACAAAACTGAAACCCCCGTATCATCCCATTGGCTATGAGGGAGCTACCCATTATGCTTTTGGTGACCTTTGACCCTCATTCATCACAGAGTTCTCTGTAGTTCAGACATGTCCAAACCAAAGGGCCGCTGTGGCTGCAGGTCTTTGTTCCAACCAAGCAGCAGCACACCAGACTGGACTCCATTTATCAACTGATCTCAGTCTTCTGAGAGTTGATTGGTCAAATTGTTTACTCTTGGTTGGTTGGAACAAAAGCCTGCAGCCACACCGGCCCTTTGTGGAATAGTTTGGAGATTCCTGCTGTAGTTGATTATGTTTCTGTAAAGCCCTGTGAGACGACTTGATTTGGGACTTTAGAAATACAATTGAATTGAATTAAACACAGAGTTCTAACCATACACATGTAAAGGACAGAGCCACCACTGCCCCACAAGTCCCCCGAGCACGTCCACTGAACCCCCCCACCCACCCATCACCACCACCAGCCCAAAGAAAGTGACTCCTGGTGTGAACGAAAAGAAGAAGTGACTGCGTTATCAACACAAGTGAAACAGGAGCAGCCATCACTGCACCAGCACCAACAAAAGACATGAGGGCTAAACCCCACCAACCCCCTGAACCCACGGGAACAAACTAACCCGAAAAAATGTCCACAAGTCGTTCCATTGTCCATGTTGATGACGTACGCCATTTTAGGAAGATTATGAAAAGTGGGTAAAGTCAAACGTCTGTCAACAAACACCACTGAAGGTGAAAGTGACAAAACAAACAAACCCAGTGGGATGAAAATGACCCACATGTCTGGGATTAAAATGACCCACATGTCCGGTTCATTTAAATGGTTTAATGTTCAGTCAGTAAATGGTAAATGTTCTGCATTTATATAGTTCTTTTCCACCTTCATGGTGCTCAAAGCGCTTTACATTAGCCTCTCATTCACCCATTCACACACACACTCATACACCAGTAGGTTTCTAAGGTCAAAGGTCAGTCCTACTGGGGGCCTAAGTCAGGGTTCAGTGTCTTGCCCAAGGACACTTCGACATGTGGACAGCCAGAGCCGGGACGCGAACCACCAACCTCGGTCATAGGGCGACCCACTCTACCAACTGAACCACAGCAGTGACACATTTACCCACTGACACTAATACATTACATCTAAAACATACTGTTTATAAAACTGAAAACACATATTTCTAATAAATGTCTATACTTTTATCATTTAAAGGATTTAGGGGGTAGTATTGGGGGTTTAAGGGTAGTATGGGGGTCCTTGGAACCAATCAGAACATTTTACATGAAAAATGAAACTAAGAATGTTTCACGGTATGAAAACACTTCTGGAACAAATTAATGTGTTAAGTAGAGGAACCACTGTGTGTGAAACTAAACCATGGCGTCCTGTGTTGTTGTAGAAGATGCTTTGGGAAAATTCAGTATGAAAAGTGGAGCTCATTGTCAGAGCTGTGATCTTATTCTCACCTCATTTAAGTCTGTCAGATATTTGATGATTCCAGTCGTTGGTAAAATTAAGGATCATGAGGCAAACACAAGTAAGCAGTGAAATAATCACATTTATACTCTGAAACAGAAGTAAAATGACTAAATAACAAGAAGTGGGTTATTTACACCAAGAATAAGATCAGTATTTATTAATCTGTTAATGTGTGTGTGTGTGTGTGGGTGTGTGTCTGTATGTGTGTGTGTGTGTGTGTGTGTGTGTGTGTGTGTGTCCACAGAGACACATCATGCTATAACTCATGAATACTGTAGACATGGACATATATATACACATATAGATAATGTGCATCAAATGTAATGATCCATTTGAGTAAAGGTCAAAGGTCAAAATCACATTATAGATTATAACTCCAGAACAGACGGTTCTTTCAGATTGGTACCAAACGATGCAGAATGAAGATTTATACAAATCCCATAATTGTTATCACCTACGACCAATAGTTTTTCAGATCTGTGGAGGTCAAAGGTGTCAAACATAGACATATCACACTATAACTTAATAAGAAGATACCGCTTCTTGCAGAACAATCCATCAAAAGCCTGGGGAGGCAGTACACAGCAGAGCTGTCCGACAAGCAGATGGGCAAAACTGTCATGAAACAGCTCTGTGACGGCCTGGCAAGGATCGACCAAAGCCAACTCCCTGGGAAGTACAAGGTCTGGTGTTACCAGTTTACACTCTACCAGAGAGTAATGTGGCCCCTGAAAATGAGTGAGATCCCCTCATTGACCGTGAATAAGATGGATGTGAAAGCCAACTCATTCATCCGAAAGTGGTTGGGGCTGTCACGTTGCCTATCTGAAGCCAGCCTCTTTGGAAAAATCATGCTGCAGCTGCCACTGAAGTCTCTACAGATGGGCTACATGCAAGAGAAGCCCAGGCTGGTCCTTGAACTTAGAGAGTCCACAGACAAGTCAGTGAGGAATGCGAACGCCAAAGTCCTGACTGGACACAAGTGGAATGCAGAGGCAGAGGTCAATCAAGCCATCAGTCGACTACAACACCAGGAAATCATGGGCAGAGTCCAGATAGGAAGAGCAGACCTAGGATGGGGAGATGCACCCCGCTTCTGGTCCAAGGCCAACCGGAAAGAAAGGAAGGAGATGGTGGTATCGGAGGTGACGAGGATGGAGGAAGACCGGTATAAGATCAAAGCTGTGTCGCAGGGTCGGCAAGGAGGCTGGACAACCTGGGAGGGGATCACAAACCGGAACATCAGTTGGTCAGACGTGTGGAAGATCCCACAGGCAAGACTCAGCTTCCTCATCCACTCAACTTACGACACGCTTCCCTGCCCTCGGAACCTCCACCAATGGTTCATGAGGGAGGAATGCTGCGCGCTCTGCAATACTCTCAACGCAAGCCTCCAACACATTTTATCAGGCTGCAAGATCGCGCTTTCTCAGGGCCGCTACAGGTGGCGCCATGACCAAGTCCTGAGAAAGCTAGCCGAAGTGCTAGAGGACTGTCGACAGGGAGGCAGAATAGCACCACCTGCAGAAGACCTCACTACCTTTGTTGCAGCAGGAGGGGTCAGGAGGGACATCTGGCAAAGGAAAACACCAAGGCCTCTCTCCCTTGATCAGGAGTGGAACATGAGGGTCGACCTCGACAGGAAGCTTCAGTTCCCCACAGAAATCACTATGACCTCGCTCCGACCCAACATTGTCGTGTGGTCAAGTAAGGCAAGAGCAGTAATCCTCATCGAACTCACGGTGCCCACTGAGGAGGGGATCGAGGCTGCTTTTGAGCGCAAGAAGGCCAAGTACTCAGAGCTGGCTGGTGAGTGCCGTGAGGCAGGCTGGAACACGACCATCTATCCAGTGGAGGTTGGATGCAGAGGCTTCATGGGACTGTCAACTACACGCCTCTTGAAGGATGTGGGACTTGCGGGAGCAAGACTCAAGATGGCAACAAAGGAACTGGCAGAGGAGGCTGAAAAAGGGAGCTTTTGGCTCTGGCTGAGGAGGAAGGATAAAGCTTGGGGGAAGAACACCTTACCCCATCAGCAC